>JASVER010000006.1:4160830-4242365 GCA_030449065.1 Oceanodroma leucorhoa | reverse complement strand
TCCAAATGATAAGTCTCTGTTTAAAGGCTCTCAATCTGTAGGAGAGGTTACAGATGTGCATAGAGAGAAAGAAGGCAGAGAGGAATACAGTCAGGGCACAGGGGAGAAAGTAGCAGAAACAGCTCCAGTGCCTCTGTCCAAGGAACATGTTGGGCCACCACTGACCTATGGGCATCACGATGTGAGCAGGGACATACCAGGCAGGAAAGTCTAGGGAATGCATTCCTGTGATCATCAAAGTAAAAATGGAGTAGGAGGAGGATCGCAAACACTCTCTGAGTTGGGGAAAGTGGAAAGGACCCAGTTAGACACAGGATGAACACCACAGGCTCGTGAAGTGCCACCAAAGAAATAACAAGTGAACACTGAACTCTGGAGAAATTATCTTCCACAGATGGTGGTGAACTCTGGCACCAGCACAAGCAATTACCGCACAGGAGAAAACTCATCAGCCAGTGAAGAGAGGAGCATGTTGCAGGTGCTGGGTGACTGGCTGCAGCCGCTAACTGGTGTGTAGGCTGGATAACATCGTAGCTCCAAAGCCAGTGTTCAATGCAGGCGGCTGCTGCTGCTGCAGAGGGCTGTGTTTTACTTCTGCTCTCAGCTCCGAGTTAGCTTTCAATTGCTGCCCTAGGTAGGTTAGTGCTGATGTTACTCTTCCATATACAATTCGCTGATCACTTTGAAGGCTGTAATACTAAAACAGAGCTTTTCTGAAGAGCTTAAGACATTTCCTATATCATATTAAAATGTTTCTCCCATTTTCTCTCTACAGAAATTACTGAATCTTTAAAAATTAATTATTGTCAGTGCACTAATGATGTAGATATTTCTACAGAGAAACGGTTTATAGATATTTACATGTAAAGATGGCCAGAATAAGGAAAATGTTTAATGATTCCAGAATCAGGAAAACATTCTAGTTTGGATATTTGAAATTTCCATGGAAAATACTGAAATATGTTGTAAATTCCACAATACTTGCGATATACTTTGAGCCTATTTCTTCAGGTTTTATGTTCTGTGTTTCTTGAAAAGCTTATGAGCATCAAATTTTAATCTTGAAACTGATTTTTTAACTTTCTGAAATTTTCTGTACACAAAACCATGAACTAAAATGTTTTTATAGAGGTAATTGATAATTTCTATTTCTTTGTTGCATGCTTATATAAGGATGCTCTTTGTACATGTAGTGTTATTTCACTTTAACTTATTCAGTTAAAAAATTGCAAGCTCAATTAAACAAACTGGAAAACAATACACATTTTCCTGAAAAATGTTGTCTGTCTCTACAGACAAGACATTTTACTTTTCAAACACAAGGGTTGGTGAAAAAATAGTAACAAAGTGGGGAAGAAATAGATTATGACACAACAGCAAGGTATTTATTCTGAAAAAGGTAAATCCACCCCACTTTCAGATTCTTCTGATGTGAATTGCACAAAACCTTCACAGGAGATAGTGAAAAGATGAAATATAGTCTAATTTTATAGAAACTGATGATCTCTGCACACATGTCAAGATATATCTTCAAACTCCATTTCAACCATATTGCTGGTTTTGCTTTACCACTAGTTTTTATGCTGTACTTTAAATGAAAATTTACAAAAGGGTCAGCACTAAGGGTACAGGATCATTTATTTAAGTGCTATATACTTAAATAGAAGCACTCTAGCTGCAAGTTTGCTTTTGTCAAAGAGCAAGCTGAATGCAACCAGGATCTGAACCAGAATGGAAAGCAGTGGGTGCAAGTACATACTTGTGCCCTGGACCCATGGGATCCCAGGTGAATACCCAGGTGAGCAAGAACAGGGCTGTCAGACCTAAAGTCAATTCACTACTACGGCTGGTGGGAAGAGATTGAGGATTCATCTATCAGGATGGGGAAGTGATAAAAGGGATCACACAAGCTGTTTGCCCTATTGAGTAACTTCATTAGCATGAACTTGGGCTAAGAGGCTGATAAGATGGGGAAACCATCTTTTCCAGACTCCAAATACATCACTGGTGTACTTCCAAGGAACAGCTACGTAGAAATAAAAGCTACTGATTGCACCTAGGAAACTGGTGGGTTTACACTAACCCCGAGTACCTGAGTCTAGGAAAGACCTTTCTCAGAAAATCTCTGCAAAAATGACCCATAGTTCTGTTAAGATGTTTGCGCTGGTCAGCCATGCACTTCAGCCTGGGAGGGCTAAAATTGTAGCTCAAGGTACTCAAGCTGTCACTTGGGTACTGCTCCGGACTGCCACGGATGGTGTGTCCTGCCTGCAGGAGCTGGGAAGGCAGGCAAACAGCCCTAACACAGGGGTGTTCAGAGAGTCTGTAAGACACGAAATTAGCCTGGGTATCTTAAGACAAAGACAGCACCAAGGCTATCTTAACTCTAGAGGCTTCAAGGATTGAGGTCTTCCCGAGTGGTCTGTGGCCAGCAGAGAGCTCTTGGTCAGACCCTGTCACAGCCAGAGCCTGGGCCAGCGCTCTTCACTGTGCAGTGTGAAGAGGTGCATCTTGTCCCATGAAAACTTCACCACTACAAACCCTTGTTTGGCATCTAAAATTATTATATCCCTATTTTTCCATGAACTTTGGTTGACATTCAAGCCTTAAGCCATGCAAATTGAGGAGCTCTTATTTATAGTTAGAACGTTTTGAGGTGCTGCTATGTCATCATAAAAAACACCAGGTACCTTGCTGCCTTGGTAAAGCCTGAAAACAGTTTCTTATTCTTCCTTCTACTGATTACGTAAATGTTTGTTGTCATTATATTAAAAAATGGTTTTTCCAACCCCCTTCTTAACAATATTCTTAATCCCCACCCACATTATTGCCGAACAAAATATGCATTTGATATATTCAGGGCCTTAACACTGAAGGAGTCAGGAGTGATTTCAGGTGCCTCTATTTCTGGGGCAGATAGCCTGAACTCACTTTAAAAATAGTTTGCAATTTTTCAGAAGGGGCTGACAATCAGCCTCCTTTAAAGTTTCTCATGCTAAGCATTCAGAATTACTCTTTACCTTTTCAGGAAAGCACTTGTGACACTAATGTATTTTGCGTCATATACAGGCACCTCTTTGCACCAGACTGCATTAATCTGAGCTTGTGGGCTGTATCCCCATGAATGAAACATCCTTCTTGAACATTTGTTTGTGCAAAAATAGATCTGCACAAATATTTCAAGGAAAGGGAAAACGATATTTGAATTCTCTGTGTCCTACTAATATTTTCTGTTGTGCAGTCTGCTGTAATAATGAACATGTTTTTTTCAACYTTGACACAAATCACTCCCATCTTCCTCAATATCTTCTGGTTTAGGATGATTGCTTTTTTCACATTTCAGCTGCTGAAAAGCTCATGTGTGGTAAACAACTGTTCTTTTGGATGGTCATAGATTACTAGAGTTTAGCTGGAGCTCCTGTACAGCTGGGATATTGCTTTTATCATACCCCTACATTTCAGCAAACTAGATGTGCAAAAGTGTTGTTTAAGAAAATAACAGTAACATTTCCAAAACATTGCTCTTCATGTGTGGAGCATAAAATCACCCCTTCCTTTCTTATGCGTGCCAGGTTAAATAACAGGTGATTCAGCATGACAGGGGTAGGATACAGTTGAGGGATTGGATTTTTTTGCAACAGCTCTAAGTGAGCATAAATCCTGCAGCCCCTGAAAGAGGTAGACAAATACCAAGGCAGAGGTGAGCCACAATCTGAATAACTCTCACCTCCTGCAGCTGCTTTAGCTTCTGCGCTGTGGGAAGCAACACAAATGCAGCTTTCTGCCTAGCTGCCATCCATGGCTGTGGTGGAACCCATTGTTATAACGGGCTGTAAGTGTTCACATTTGATTGGTTTCTTTATTTTTATCTGCAGTCTACATCCCCATCTAACTGTAAGCTACTCGAGGCAGTGAATCAGTATGATTTCTGAGTGGTTAAAGCCATTTGGATTTCAGTCTTGTGCCCCGTAACTTGCTCAGGGTGTCCATAATTGGCTGGCAATGCTTGGCCTGTCAGCCTTTATTAGTTAAAAGGGATTACGAGCACAATACTTCAAACGGATATCAGAGGCAATGATGAGGGGTAACTGGCTGTGATTATGTCATGGACTGCAGCAACAGCTCAGGGTGTCGCCTCTCGGTGCACAACACTGCTGTGCAGTAGGAACCACAGGCTTTGGATGATGTCGTCTTGTTGAAGTGACTGATGCCTCTAGACAGAAGGATGCAGAAGAGCTGTGATCAGTGTTGCTCTGAATGCCATGCGCAATTCTTATTCTGTCAAGTCTCTAGTGGGAACTGAGTAAATCTATGCTAAGCTGTAGTATTTTGCAGTTATATAGTACCTTGCCTTCACAGAGGTCCAAAATGATCATCATAATCCCATACCCTCCAACATGTCCCTGAGTGCCCTCTGTGGCATGAACAGCAAGAGCCATGAATTAGCAGAGAAAGAGGAATTGAGCAGCTGCACTTTGGTCTCTATTTCTCAGCAATGTGCAACGGACTTTGTAGATGAGGTGATTTTCCATGCAGCAGTATCAACTCCTCTGTTGTTAACCCCCACATTATGCCTGTGCAGTGGCCCATAAGTCCTTTATGAGATCATTTTACTTTCCCAACCATCAACTGGATCTGCAAGTAAGAACATCTCTGTAGATAAAGGAAGTTTGTCTGCCAGGTTGGCATTAAGCTGCAGGGCACTGAGGTGGGATGGGACTTGGAAATGGCAGACCTTACGCAGACATGCAGTATACCCTGCCATCCTAAGTCCAAACACCAGCTGCAATGGAAAACAAGCACGTATGAAGAAGCAGAAGATAATAAAGCATAGGCATAGTTGTATGCATGGAACAAATGAAGCAGTTAGATCTGGGGTAGCATTAGCAACCTTTTCTGAATGGCTCTTGAATATCGCTGAGACAAGGTGTGTGAATTACAGATGGCAGCCAGATACAAGGGAGGTCATAAGTTTGTAGATAAACAGGAAAAATCTGTGGCTGCAGCAAGGGCAACAATGCAGGAGGTTTGGGACAGCTGCTGATGTACAAGAAACTTTTTCCAGTTCAGCTTGCAGACCTCTAACCTGCTTCTCCATCAGTAAAGGGGCACTGTTGCTCCTCCTCATGTCTTCCCACAGTCTTCATCTGTCACAGCTATAGCAGCAGCCTGGTTTTCAATGGGAAAAGATATTTTAGAAACACCAGTCTGGTCAGCTGAGGCATTATCATCAGTAACTACAGATGCTATAAGTGCATAGCATCCTGCTCTGAGAATGATTTATTCCCTTTCTTGTGAACACCTGGTTACACTTGATAGAGAAGACTTACAGTGGTAGGTGATAAATTTCTGAGGCAGACAGTGGTTGGGATATTGTCCATATTAAGGAGATTAGTTTGTAGATGCAGGAACTGTACTCTTGTATCTTGCTGTATCTCTTCCTCACTCTCTTAGAGATGCTTTTTGCCATGTTAGTAGAAGAATATTTGGGCTAGCATATGTCCTGGTGCATAGTACATGACAGGGTCCCCAAAGCCACTGCTGAGCTCTACCTTTGCCCCACAACAAAGCCCAGTATTTGAGAGCTGCATGGATGCTGGCCTGTTTGCATAACATACTTAATAGTGACCTCCCTTCCTCTTATCCACACAATCCCCTATATTTGTGAGATGTGTAAAATGGTGCTGGGTCAGAATGGCGGTAGCACACTACACTTGCTGCACTATCCTTCCTGGAGAATGAATGACCACGTAGAACGCAATGTGCATTCCAAACCAGACTTCGTTTGCGATATCCACTGAGATCAGCACCCATAAAAGTTCATACTGTGAAAGAACTGGAGGATCCAGTCTGTCTTTCTGCTATAGAAAAATGTGATTGCCTCCTTAGCTATAAATTAGAACAGCAAGTAGAAGAGGCAAGCCTCCACCCTTAAAATGGATAGTATGGTCTGCGTGTCATACAAGAGAACAGATTTGCAAACATGCCATTCTGTTATTAATTGATATATAAAGGAAGCAAAAAAACCATTTTAAACCAAAATTTGAGAGCATTATCTATTCCCAAGCTATATAATAATGTATAATTGCAACAGAATCTTGGGGTTTTTTTAACAGCATCTGAAGGAAAAAGCTGGAAATTCCTTTTCTAAACTTGTTAATCCAAAAGCTATTCTGACCCCTCTCGCCTTTCTTCCTTTCCCTCCTCTGTGTCCCACAGCATACGGAAAACATTCAGCCAGGCAAGGAAAGAGGAGCAATTGAAAGTGCCTTCATCCATGTAAGCAATCTCAATGAACTAAGCACTGAACCTAGTAATGCACAGAGCTTTTTTGATGATGATTAATCGGAGCAACAGCAAATTGTGCACAAGTTTTACAGTGTTTTTCTCTGATGAAAAGAATTTTGACTTGAGGAGTCTCAAGACATCCAAAACATCCCACTGTTAAAGGGGTAAACGCTAACTGCTTTCATTTCTACCACAAATATTCTGCATGGTTTTGCAATGTATGAGAACTTGCCCAGGACTCTGAAACAAAATTATTAGGGTTTTTTTCAGGTCTTTCATGACGTCCTCTAACCCATACTGTGTCTTCTGTGAGAAATGGTTCCTGTGCTGGCTCCTTTTGACACCTGGTTTGCACGGACAAGTTTGTCACCAACTATGTAATCAGTAAAACTTCCCACAGTGGGAATGGATGTCAAGGGCCCTTTGGGAAACCCTGTTAGAATATTTCTCACACCTGACCTAGCTTACAAGACCAGACAGGATCATAGACCTTACTTGTCCACGACACCAGAAGGCTGTCTGGAGGACATTTCACAATCCAGTTAATAATGTAAGTTCATGAAAGATATATCAGTGCTGTGGGGAAACTAGTCTGTAGTCTTACCGCAGATCAGGCAAAATCACTGAGTGAGCTTAACAGAGGTCTAAAAGAATGGATCAAAATAATATATATATAATAATATATGTTATATATAGGACACAAGGAAGCTTTGTCTAGTAAAACAAAAAAAGGACAGTGTTGGACACATGTAATGTGGTCAAATAAGAATTAACATCCAAAAGAGCAGTTAGGAGTTTGTTTTAATCAAGCAAAATTCTTTAGACTTAGTTCACCCATCTGGACTATTTTCCTTTTTTTGTGACAGTACTTGATTTCATTATGATGTTTACCCTCTCATGAAGCTTTTTCTTTAACATCTTTCTGGAATCAGCTGTTGTGTCAAATTCTTCGGATACAAAAAGTCCTATCCAAAGAAGCAGCTTTAAACCTTGGCACTGCTTTTACAGGTCATCAAGCAGCCATATGACATCACAAATGAGCAAAGCTTCAAGATTTTAATCCATAAATTGAACTGTATTTGATGTATTACAAGGATTATAGGCTGCCATGGCATATACTGCAGAGACACGCATAACACCTGCTTGTATTTCTTTGCACTTTTTTGGTACTTGCGCATGGGAATGTGTAACAAATATCATGGTTATGGTTGTGATAATTCCAAACTTAAACACGTGACTGGAAATATGCCAGTTTCCAGACTCCTTGGGTAACTTGATGCTAGGAGTGATTTCTTTCACCAGACCAGACTGGCAGCCACCACTCTAGGGAGTGGAGGGGAGTAGGGAAAGGGCTGTTTACTCTGAAATGTGGTGTGTGATCCACTTCCGGAGTGGATCTGGGAATTTGACAGGTTCTCTGCTGGTGCAGATGCGTCAGACTTTGACAATGCCCTTGAGCTCTTTGCTCTTTTCTTCCCACAACAGTCTTGGCTTATGAGGTACCACTAAAACAATCAGTTTTACCCTATGCTAATAAGCAACCAGTGGTTGCCGGTGCATGGAAGCATGTGGAAATGATGCTCTGCAGAATCTGCTCAATTCAACTTATGATTATGAGGGAAATGATTTTATGATACAGTTATTTTCCCCCTAGTGCCATGTCCCTATGGATGCCATTTAGGGAATTTTGGTTTTCTTCTTTAACATCCTTCAACATGAAGGGAATGAATATGTCCCAGTGACTGTCTCCTTAATATTTTGTCCTCTCCTTTCAAGGAAGTCCTTTGCAAAACATAGGCACATTTGGAGCTCTGCTGCGCAGGAGCAGGAATTCTGATGAGGAAAGGCATGAAGCTGAACAGAAGTTTGACTACAACCCTCCCTCCAGCTTCCTTCTCTCCTGCCCCCATCCCTGGTAAATCTCATTAAGTGGTTTATACTGATGCTGAGAACATGCTCATGAAAACCTCCAGTCTTTACAGAGGACTTCAGCAGCCGAGAGTATTTAACAAAAGGGGTTAATGCAAATTATATTTTGCTTCACTGTGAAACAGTGATTTCACTGTGAGTAGTGATTTTGCATCCTTGTTTTGGGCAGCAAGAAAGCAGTATGCAACACCTACAGGAGTCAAACTCCACTTCCTTCTCTTTCAGCCCTCAGATGGATTTCAGGGGAAATGTCAATGCAAAATGTGTATAATTTCTAGTCACTTACACTGGAATATATTATACTGATAATAATAGCGATCTCAAAATATTAGTTATTAAGAAACACTCAATAGCAGAGGGAAATCACTGACCAGAAAAGTATTTGGAATAAAAAAAAATGTTCCTGGACTACAAAGAGGAATAAATATAAGCAATTAGATGTATTGAAAGGTGTAGCCGAGTAACTTTTTTGTTATTTTTGTAAGATATGAAATAATGACTATATTCAAAATTTGCAGATATTACTACAGTCAGAACTTCTAATCATAGGATCAATTGTTGTGGAAATTATTTTAAATAAGAAGGAAGAAATCATAAGACTTGTAATCATTCTGAATCATTTATTTTCTGCCTTCATGTTTATTTAGCTGTTGAAAGATTTGCTCAAGACACATATGCAACAAGGCTACTTAATATAACTGTTGGTTATGCTGTAAATGAGCAAACCATTTCTTTCCTTAAGGAAGATGAAGCAGAGAATAAACTATCTACCTCCAGAAGAGAATGAGAATTAGACAAAAGCTAATGAAACTTGAGAAAGGAGTGATGAATCACAGAACTCTAGGACATGGAGGAGAATTGTGTAAATCATTGATTTTTTCAGTTTACTGTCAATTCTGAAAAATGAGGAGAAAAGAAGAACTGTTTCAAATTAACCTCAAATGTGTTGTTTATCTGGAGCCAAAAAAAAAGAAAAAAAATGTTTTTACAGTTAGAAATATCAACACAAAAGCCTTGTATTTATTCTGAAGCTAGAGAGTTCATTTTGAATTTGAATACTGGTGCTGTGTATCTTTCCATTTTTAAAAAAGGGAAAGAAATCTTAGAAATAAACACTTATTTATAACTGAATTTGCATTTTGTACGCCGATGGATACTCATCTGTTTTCCCTGGTCTGTCAGATGTAGTTTAGAGGAAATGACTGAGGTTAAATTCTGCCATTTTTTGTTTATTTAAAAAGATACATCAGGACAGTAGCCATAAAGACCTCTATAGTAGTCCTTTTATAGATATGTAGGCCAGTGTTTAACTAGGCAGCATTAAACTCCACAATTTTCAGGTATTTTGAGATGACCATAAATGCTGACTGCATTTTGAAAAGCTGCCTTATCAGTTTATAGTACTGCTGTTTTGATATGAGAATTCAACCTTGTAAAGAAAAGTTAGATGAGGTGGACTCAGTTCCCGCTGAAGCAGTCACAGAGCAAAGAAGAGGGTCTGTCACTTCCCTGTAAGAGAGTGAGCTAAATTTTGGGCTGTGCCTCCTCTCAGTCTTTAAAGCATTACTCCTTCAGCCAGCCGGACCATGACTCAGTCAGTGCTGGAATGGGAATATTCACATAGACATCAGTGGTCTTGGGCCAAATTCGGAAGAGGTGCCATGGATGTCCATTCAAAGAAATGCTATCTGAGCCCTGCAAACTGAGAGACAGAAAGTCCCAGTCCAGGGGCTTAGCAATTTGAGGTCTCCTTACCACTTTCTTGAGAGAATTTCATTTTTCCAAATATTAGATATAAGTGAAATGAAAGCAAAATATATGCATATTGGTTTCATATTACATACAATAATCTATCTGTTAGATGTCTATGAATTACAGCTAAACTATCATCTGGAGATTGTACAATTGGCAATAGATATTTGCATGATAAAACAAATTCTGGAATGAAGACAAGTAACAGTAAAGAAAAAAAGGAAGAAAAGGAAGCGATTGCCTTTCAAAGTCAGATAAAAATTTTCTTCCTGTCAAAGTAATGGATATAGTGGAAAGGTTGTCATAGTGCTAATATAAAAAGCACTAGCTAATTTGAAAAAATATGCAAATGAAAGAAGTTGGAAAAGCTGACTGCCAGTGTTAGGCAACCCACCCATGCCTTTTCAAGGAGAATGTATGAAGTCTGAGGTTACTTATTGAAGCAGTAATTAACTGGACTGTCTGGGAAAGACATACTTGAAAATGTGCTCTTTCTTGTTACATTTGTCTCCCTCAAATAACTTCGTGACTTGATACTAAATTGTACTTTCTTATTAGCATAGAGCTAGCTAACCGCACATGAAATTGGGATGCTATTTGAACTCACCCTCTGAGAGATCAAATACTTCGATCATCCAGAAACAGCATCCAGAAACTGGAGCGGGATCCTGGGGTCCAATGCCTCACAAAGGCTCCTTCCATTAAACAGCATGACAAATTAACGCTATGTCAATCTCTGTAATACAAAAGAAATCTATATCCCAGACCATATTTGAAAAGACTCCTATGAGATATTGAATGAGGAATTCCCTCGCTGAAAGGCAACTAATTAACTGCCGTTAGGAGGTGACCTAATATTTGAGATTGAAATGTTTATGTATTATTCATGTCAGTGGTATTTTGGCCTTTAGATAGAAAGCTGTGTCGCCAAAGACAAACTAGTCCCGTCTTGCACTTTTGTTCTGTAATTGTGCACAATAAATATGGTTAAAAATGGCTGAACTCATTTGCTAGATTCGAATTATATAATACCAGGTTTTGTTGTAGGCATAATATTTTTTTTTTCTAAAAGAAATGTGGTTTTCCTATGTCCTGTATATCAATGTGTAGCTTGCCATCAGTTTGGAGGAGATTCATTGAAATCAAGCTCTTCCTGAGCCCATCCTTTCCTTCTTGCATGTACTTATCTACGTATTTTGGTTCTGGCATGTTTTCCTAGAGCTAGGTACACAGAGCAAGAGTGGTAGTTGAATTCTTTATCCTTTTTCTTTCTGGGAGAGCACAGAAGAGATACAGTCAGTGAAGACTGAATCACTTGACCATTTGAGAAATGTCTTACTATTTCTTCTCAGCTGGAACTTCGTATGTATGCTGAAGGATGAGGGTTGTATGCTGAAGGATGAGGGTTATATGCCTCCTGTATTTATCTAACCTATCTATCTTATCTATCAATAGAAAGGTCAATTGCCTTTTATAAACACTGCTAAGTTTATTCTGACAATTATTTTGTGTCAGTGGGCTTTGTACCTCAGCCATAAGCTATGTAAAAAGTATTTCTGTTGATCATCTTCAGCTTGTGTCTTGTTTTATTGAACTCCTTCTCCTTCTTCTTCTTGAGATATGAGGACAGTAGGTGCTGGATATCTGATTTACATTCTCTATATGTTCGCTAGGAGTTTTTTCTAGGTTCCTGAAGTGCCCACTTTCAGTCATGTCTTCACTAAACTGAACAGACACAATCTTTTAAATCTCTGCTGTGGAAATCACTGTGTTTCCACTATGTATTATGCATAATATTTTGTCAATCCTCTCTCCACCCTTCACCTTCAACGATATCTTTTCTGAGATACAATGATGAAACTGAACGAAAAATGTCAAGTGACATCTCACAAGCAATTTACACAGTGATGTTATGAACTTCCCAGTATTCATTTCCTATTCACCCTTTATGCATCCTAACAATTTCATTTATGTATTTATTTGCTACTTATACTGTACACTGAGTAGCAGTTTCACTAAGATATCTAAAGTGACACTACATTTGTTTTCTGGTTTTTTTTTTTTTTTTTTTTTTCCAGAATGGTTACAGCTAATTTTGAATCCAAGAATGTGTGAGTAGTTCAGATTATTTTAATGTGCATTATCAAGCATTTGTCAACAATAAGTTTCATAGCCGAAGTATTTCCTGTGAATAATTTATCAGATGAAGTTAGTTCTTTCTATGACTTACACATTGAACTATTTTTTATTTTGATAAAGAATTTGTCATTGGTAATCGTTCAGCCAACAGTTTATGTAAACACTTTTCAACCTTCAATTGTTCACCTATTGTTTACTTTGACTAGTCATTATCCATTACTTATTATTTGCACATCCTCATTGTCTATTTAAGTCAAAAAGTATTGTTGCTGTTTCCAGCTACACCAATAACATTTTTAGGCAGGAACACAATGTATAATGAATATAGTGAATAGTAGAAAAAAAGGAAAGTTCTTCATCCATAGAAATATGTATCTACGTAACGACAAGGAGGCTCATATGAAGAGTCACCATATCCCATACAGTCATGCAAATAAAAATTTATTTTCACGGTATTCACTGATTGCAAAGGACCAAGCTAAAGCTGTGATCAGCATGAAAACAAATAGCTGAGAATGTGGGAATGTGTCAGGTGCTCTGACTTCTTTTGGGCAGATGAATTACCTAAATTTTCTCTAAATGAAGTCTAGAATTGTATTTCCATGAGTAGAAGAGTCAGCATGTTTTTTTGTGATTGGAAGCATTTGTATAATGAAAGAACACACACAAGTTGTTGAAGAATGTTGTCAGGTGTGTCAGAAGCTGTTTGTAGGTGCAATGCTGGAGAAATCTGATACTGGAGAAGGAGAAGGCAGCACCAGTAAATTAACAGTGAATCTCAGAATGTGTATGGGAATATTTTAGATTGACAAAGCTAGAGAGCTGACCGCAGATCAAAGAACTGTATAACCAATAGTAGCAGTTAGTGAAAAAATGTGAATATTGTTCTGAAGAACTGGGCTGACTGGAAGATCTCCTGATTAAAATGTTTTTCGCACTAGGATTTAAACAGAGGGTACAACCTGATAGAAAGATTGCTATTCAGTCAGAACAAGGCAGTGAGAAGGAAGAAAGTGAGTGGAAAATTTAGAAATGATTGAACCAGTAAAGAGAGCAACGCCTTGATAAGTTTAAGCTTTAGTCTCTGTTTTAAATCCATTTTTAAAATTAGTCTTCATGTAATCAAGCAACTTGCAAATGAAATAACTTAGTATAGAGAGGAGGCTAATCGTTATTTAATGAACAAGTCGGTAAAGAGACTGATGTCAGCAAACACAGCTAAATGACTTCCTTAACAACTTATGGCATGATATTTAATGAAGATTCAAGGCAAATCTCACTTGTGATGGGTATCAGGGACAAATAGTTCTTTCAGTCCCTGTCTAACTCCAAAGGTACATGCAGTCTGTGTGAGCCTTAGCTTTTGATGCTACCTTATCCTGGTTGCTTAAAGTTTTGCATCAGGCTTGAGTACAACCATGTAAGTCTTGAAGTCACCAGCTACCCAGGCATTGAAAAGTAAAAATGCAATGCAATTTGTTGTTCTGTAGTGTGTTCTTCATTTCTACTGCTGCTTCAGGAGCTAAAATGAGTCTATGCGCGTAGTCACCACCTGAACAGCTTAAGTCAGCTCTCCTGTCTTGATCCATGATCCCAGGAATGAGCCARCAGTACTAAGGACTTTACCGGCATGCTTGAGAAAGTTATGTTGCAGTGGGCTGTGTCTCTTTAGAAGTGCTTGCCTTTCTGGGTCCCTGCCAGCTGCTAACCTGGTGCTCCTGAAGCAGCAGCTGCCCTGACAAAAGCACACAGTGAACACAAAATGTCTGGATATGAGCTTAAAAATTTTAACTAGAGACAGAAGAAAACATGGTGGAAAAAAATTGACATGAATAACTTCTTGAAGATTTCTTGCAGAAAGCAGGTCTCATTTCCTAAAGATCCATATCAATCCAGCACTTTTCCATTGTAAAAATTAAATTTAAAAAATTAAACTTTTCATGGGTGCTTCTTTCTATAGCTGTTATTGGCAAAATTTTCCAGCAGGATAAGGTCATATTGTGTTACTTGTCTGACTTCCACTTTGCAGATAGTTAAACTAAATTGCCTGACAGTAGGATGTTAAAGTTAGGATAAATTTCAGGTCTTCAGAAGAGGGGTGTATCCTACTCAATTTTAGGTACATATGGCCACAGATATTTTCAGTTTAAAGAACATTTCTTTAATTTCAGAAGCAATAGTCATAAGCACAAATCCATCTGACAAGAAAGCCCAGCTCCAGAGTAAGTAAAAAACCTCTGAAGTATATTGGGTTCCTTCCTATTATCAGCAACAATAATATTAAAAGATCTTGTGGGAACATCTGAATTACCCAAGCAAAATATTTTCTTTTATACTCCCAACACTGACAACTCCTCCAATTCATGTTTATGGAGTGTCCATTAGCAAATGATCAGTGGGGATTCAAGGCCTTCAAAAGTTATTTTTTTCATTATCAGTGAAGCACAGTGACAGTAGGAAAAGCAATATGAATTGCTATTTGTTTATCACAGTACTCAGATTTGCACAACAGGAATAATTCCACCAGAACCGCTAAACCGAAGACTGAGAATACAGATCCTAACTACCTGATCAAAAACAGGGAGCAAGGTGGGAGGGAAAACATGCATGATAAATCAGAAAGAGAAAATCAAAGTTACAACTTCCAGAGGTAGAAAAAAAAGAGAAAACAGAAGCGACTTAAAAGCAGGAGACAAAAGGATTTTGGGATAAAGTAAGATGAAGCATGAGGTAATTACATGAAATGCTCCTCTAATTTGATAAAAACAAGCAGACTTTGAATGAGGAAGGAGATGCCTGTTTAGCCTTCGGTCAGTGCCCCGTTATTTCTCAATGTCTCCAGAAACACCTGTGCTAGAATTACGCTTCCAAAGAGTACTAGGAGTGAAAAAATTTTGGTAAATCTGTGTAGGATGTAGGGGTAGGGAGGCAGAGAATAACTGCAAAAAATAATTTAAACATTTATTCTAAAAAGACCAAATGATATTTTTTTAATGGGGACTTTAGGTGACTATTTTGTAGTGCTAAACATATATTCTTGGCATATTAATTTCTGGTAATGCAGAGATATATATCTACATGCATTGCAGACTTTTGGCTGTATGGCAGGTTGGGCTGGTATAATGGCTGACATATCCAATGAGAAAAAGTATGTAGAAGTCCCAAAAAATCATGAGAAATTCTGTGAAAATAATAATCGAACATACAACAAGTATTTATATTTTAACTGCAGAAATACTGGAGCTAATACTTTTGCAGGCTTTTAAAACTAATTTCTCCACTTTGGTACATTGGCTCTTGGAGGCTGACAAAATTTTGAAAAGCAACATTGCAGATGTCCTTTCAGGGAAATGTTTTCTTGCCAAGAGCGTTATGAAACTTCCTATAATCTACTTCAATGACCCAGTCTGAAAAATACAAGTGAAATTAAAATTACATGGTAACAAAAATAAAAACAGCTTTTAAGCATGTTATTTTTTTTAAGGACCCATACAATTCTGTGAATATTAGAATGTTTTAATCTTGCTCCGGAAACTAACCTTGCTTTCTAAATAATAATTTACATGCTATTACCCACAATTCTTTGCATTAAGTTCTTGCTTGCAGTAACTTTGAGAAACTTTTGATTCTGATTGTATCTGAGGTAATGCTCAAGCCTGTCATTCCCATATATCTTGAAAAATTCTCAGCAAGAAAATAAATTATCAAATGTCCATCTCAGCTTTGAGTGATAGTCCCTACAATTATTAACTATAATTTAGGATTTGCCAAAATTAGAATGAGTGATATTGGATCAATTTTCTTCTCATCTTTCAAATTGACAGAATCCACACAGAAAATAACCATAGAAAGACTATAGAAATATGTCCTTTTTTCCTCCATCTTTGCTGACTTTTAAGGCAGCTCTATTGAAGATGAAGATTACTTATCTCTCTGGAATGATATCTTTAAAAAATAAGTTTAGAGAAGTAACTGACTGTGCCATTGTGAAATTAAACATCTGAGCAAATACATAGTGGAAACAACGTTGTGCCAAACCTTTTTTTTGAACTTATTTGCTCTTTGGAATTTACAATCTATTTGTCAGTATGCTTTGATTTAAATAAATATGCTAATTCAAAATTACTCAATGGTTCCGTGCAGGCAAATTTCTTCCTATCAGTGGCTCACAAAATGTGTTCACTAGAGTGTCACAGATCCTATATACCTGAGAACAGAGTGAATCTGCATTGGGTGCTGCAGAACTCCTGGTTTATGTACAGCAGGTTGGTACTAGGCAGTGATATAAAGCAGGTCTCTTGCAATTACATCGAAACCTGAAATCAGATTTCTCGTCCCTGGAGTTAAGATACCCAGCTGAGACACCTGAATTAGGAGCCGCAACATAGAAGTAGTGTGAGATTGTGTGAAGAGCTGTGTGTTTTCATTTTTAATGAGGAGGAGTCCATTCTGCAAATGAGAATAATGCGCTAACTGGTACCTTGAGGTCCGAAACTCCCCCTTCAGAATACAGCCTTGAAACATAACTGGTACAAGAGTCAATAATGTTTATTGATTTAGCAACAGCTGCTAAGAAACTAAAAAATCAAAAAGTCAATAACCTAATTAACTAATGGACACACTGCTGTTATCAATTTACAATTACATCATTTTGCACATTATTATACACAATTATGAAGCTGTTATCTATCACTCTTAAATCTCGTTAATTGCACACAGCTGCTATTAAAATACAATTCTGCCACCCTTTCCTCCCCAGTCCACTTAGTATTAGGATGCAATTCTGTCCATCTTTACACTGCCCTCCCACACCAAGCCTTCCAGGCACAGAACTGATGGAGGGTCCAGGGGGTTGTCCATTGGGGTTCCCTCTGTCATCCTCGTGGGCTTGGGTCTGCAGATCCACAGCACTGCTGGCTGCAGGTGTTTGCACATCTACCATCAGAAAGTCCACACTCCTTTGTTGTCTGGTTGATTTTACACCTTATTCTCCACTTCCCTGCATATTCACACACACCTTTTCATTGCTCTTCTTCCCTTTTTCTGCCTGGTCTCCTCAGAAATAAGCAATATGCTTCTAGTCAGTTTTTCCCCACTGATTCTAATTTTGTTGCCTCTGTAACCGAATTCGGCATTTTGGCTACCCTTAGCTGGGCAATCCGCATCTTATATGATTAAAATACTCCCCAACTCCCCTTCAACTATCCATTTTGTACTGGTTACATATGGTTTACCTTACACATTCGACTGTAGCTTTCATTCCTCTACCTAATTCCTACTAAGTTTGAGCACTTTCTCATCTTGTATGCAGACAGTCCGTACATCAGAGCAACATGTTTTTCTCACTCTGTGTTTGAGAATACACAACCTCCTGCTCTTGCGTAGTTGCTTAATTACAAATCATTAGCCTTGATATGTTCACTGGACAACCTCCTAGTGTCCTGCAGAAAGCTGTGTTGTTCATGGGGTCCAATATTCCAGTGGGACTTTTTGCTCACAGCAATAAAGTAAAACAAAAAAATAACATGCTCTGAACTTAGTGATTCATGTCTGTCATATATGTTGGGGTTTTATTTTCAAAGTATATTATGGTTTTACTGCATTTGCTATAGAGCTCCTCTTCTTTTATTTAGTTGTATTTTTATTATTTATTTGATTTTACCAATACAGGCTTCAGGATCTCCTTGTCACTCAGTCAGTGACATGAATCAGACCTTAACAGCTGAAACATCTTCCTGATACCTCTGACATCCCTGCCGAGACTTCTCCACTGTTGACATCTGCCTAAGAATGAAGCACATGAGAGCGTGCGAGCTTGTTTCGTGGACGCAAATGAAGCTTAAGTACCTTTCGTTAAACTTAAATGAAAAAAAATTCTTAGAAGTGGCAGCAGTCCAAAGGAGGAATCTTGGCAGAGTACAGCCATTTTGAGACAGAGAAAGGAGGAGATTCTCTAAAGGATGAGGATCAGCCCTACTCAGCAGACCTTGTACTGCAGCAAATGTACCTGCAGTCTGCTAAGGAGAGTAAATTATTTGATACAAAGAAGATTAAAGTGTGAAGTGTGGAGCAATCTGGGCAATAAGAATACATGGCGATGAATGTTTGGCTCTTGTAGACCCCGGAGGTACAGTCCCTGATGCTATTTATCTGAATTGTTGCAGCTTTATCTGTTCTTTAACAAGTTCTAGTTCAGGCATGCCTCTATCAATGCTGATGAGAACCAAGAAATAGTGTGCAGCCCCTACTAGCTGTAGCCAACCCTGTACAGTGTTGGAGAAAGCAGTACAGGTGAAATGGAGCTATGTTTTCCCCTGTAACTTCTGAAACCATATTTCAGTATTTTATGCCTCTGTGATCATGCAAGGCATTGAACTAGAGAATAGCTTTATCCTCTATTAATGTCCTTTGTTACTGGCTTTACATCTTTAAAAGGCTGTAAACATTTAATTGGCAGAAAAAGCAAACGCCTCATTAAAAGAAACCTTACTCCAGACAAAAGAGCACACAGTTCCCCTGGTGTGGTTAATAGGGTTATGTATTGCCATATCTGATTGTTTTACTGCAGTTGACCAGAAAGAAGAACAGAAGCCATGAAAGAGTTTTTCTAAAGGAAAGGGGATTCCTTGTGTCATCTGGTACTTAGGATTGATTTTCCTTGACATTTCCTCCAGTATGTAAAACACGTGAATAACTTCTGAGTGTAATCAGCATCCCATGTAGCTAACCCACTGTGAAAACTCTGTCTTTCTTGGATCTGTATTTCTTTTGCTTTTTCATTATTCATCAATGTGTCTCACTCTGGAGTATTACTCTGTGTTCTTTTTTAATCAAGTACTGTGTTGCTGTTAGGAGCAGATTCCTTCCCCTTTGTACTGATAAACAGACTTGCTTCATTTAAAATCTGAATCAAAGCACTTGAATTCTTTGTCTCTTGAGAGCTTCTGAATGTTACTGAAGCCAAATATTCTCCACAGAAAACTTCAAGGAAGTCAAAAAAGGGGAAGATTGTACAATGGTTGCTCAGTAATTTTTCTTTTTCTTGTTCTTTTTCTTTTCCTTTTCCTTTTCCTTTCTCTTTCTCTTTCTCTTTCTCTTTCTTTTACTTTTTCTTAGGATTCCAGAAAAGATAAGCTAAGGGATAGTTTGGGAGTTTTGCTACTACTATGTGACATCAGAAACTTAAACTTCACTCTCTTGCAACTTGCTAATATCTGACTTTCACAGATATTTGGGCAACTTCTGTGATTCGTAAAGGCTACTCAGGGGAATGGGTACTTGAATTCAAAGAGTTAAACATCATAAATACTTTCAAAAACATGTGAACATATTGGAGGTCTATTGCTGAAACCCCACATATTGCCTTTTTCTTCATATCAGTCTTTCACACAGAGCCTCCAATTTATTGTGTAGGTATAACAGCAATTTCTTATCTTGGGGGGGGGGGGGTGTCCTGGATATAAATTCCTGTCCTCCTCCTCAACACTGTGGTCATATATAACATTTTCAAGACATTTCAAGGGTCCTCTGTAGCCCCGCATCAGGCTCTTAAATACACGACTTCTGTGCTAGCCACAGCTAGTGGCAGATGAGACCTATTGCCAAAGATGCCAGCCATTTCTGAGGGCTTTGTGTTTGCTTTGAGGAACATGTGCCTTTTTCACCAGTTTGCTTTGGGAAACTCCAAACAAAAATTGAATGTTTACAGAATTTCATTTCTAACCAAAAACTGCTTTCTCTGTTAGTCATAGATATTGGTTTTTGAAAGATGTAGCGATTCTTGAGAAACTGGACTGCAGCTTGAAAATAACAGTAGTGCAGATGATTGAGTCAAATACAGATATCATAATCATGGGATCTCAAATGAGATTTTATGGGATAAAATAAAATGAGAATTTATGGGATCTTACAAGGCTGAGCAGTGGCTCCTTGTGCCATAACATCTATGACATAACGCAATGCATATGCATAATTTGATATACATATGTTTTCTCACTCAGTGTACAGTATCAATGTTGGTAAACTAGCTGATATATGTTATCTTCCTTACTCAAAGGTTATTTAATGCATACCATACAGAACTCCAACTCTGCAACAAACACAGGCCTAAGGCTCAAAACTGATACAGCGTGCGTGACAGAATCATTATGTAAGGCATGGAAAACATGACTAATTAAAAATATTYCAGTACAGCAACATTGCCAGTATACTGCAGACCTGGAAACTGATGAGGAGTCCTGAGTTCTGATACATATTTTCTAACAAAAGATCTGTAGCTTATAAACAGATTATATCACTGTTATCAAATAATACTATGACTTTAAAAGCGAGTAAGTTATAATACATGAACTAAGGGGTTAATTATTTCTTCATGTATATGCAGAAGGTGTAATATTAGCAAAATGTGCCTGGGGTACTGGGAACAATATACTTTTTATTGGCTTGCACTTGCATGCTTTTTTCCAAAGTCTTTCTTTTCTTGGAGACACTGCTTATCCGCCAGCTAGCTGAGTGATAATCAGAGCTGATCAGACTGCTATATGGCTCTCATTTGCTCCATGCAAAGTCTTCTTTTCATTTATCACCAGTGGAGAATTTTGTTGAGAAGCTGCTTTGTGTTGCTGCAGTGTATGGTAGATGCTTAAGTCACCGTGACGGAGAAAACACAAACATCTCTAGCAAAGAGTTGGTAACATGCATAAACTGTAACCCAGATCAAACTAACAAACTAATCCGTGTGTGACAGAGCCATAAATAAGATAGCCTGGGCTTCTTTCCCCCAGGAAGAATTAAATTTTGAATAAGGCAGTACAAAATAATAAAGAAAACCCGATATGGAACTTAGAATCATAGAATCATAGTATTATAGAATAGTTTGGATTGGAAAGGACCTTTTGTCCAACCTCCCCTGCCATGGGCAGGGACATCTTCAACTAGATCAGGTTACTCAGAGCCCCGTCCAACATGACCTTGAATGTTTCCAGGTGCCTTCCAGCTTGAAGCAAGTCTATTTACTTTCTGGTGTCCAGAATCAACTTCTGCTCATATTAAGCTTCAGGAAGGAAAACTTTTCTTTCCTGTACTTTTGGTATAATCTCTTTTTCACAGGAGCTGATTTTGATTTCCCCTTGGTAGAAATAAAACATGGGAATTATATCATAGAATAAATTACTTTTTTCTTTACATGATATCCAGTCTTGAACTGGTTTTGAATCAGAACAAAAACCTGGTGAAGAGCATTTTATGACAGAAGTGCATGTTGGTCTTTCATTGTGACAGGTTAAATTAAGTAACAAGTTGTAGTAGTGACTATAAGAAAAATCAAACCCATGTGAGAGGCTGGTTTTGTAATCCATATTCTAATCCAAAACCAGTTGAAATTACTAGAGAGCCTCCTAATGCTTTTAGTAGGCTTTGACTCAATCTGTGAGGTTGGCCATCAGGATATACTAAATTCCTCTCAGGATAGAACAGAACAGAAYAGAACAGAATAGAATAGAATAGAATATTTCAGTTGTAAGGTACCTACAACGATCATCTAGTCCAACTGCCTGACCACTTCAGGGCTGACCAAAAGTTAAAGCATGTTATTAAGGGTATTGTCCAAATGCCTCTTAAACGCTGACAGGCATGATGCAGTTTGCATCCATGATGCATCCAGGCAAACCCAGGATGCGGTTTGCCCTCTTTGCTGCACAGAGCACACTGCTAACTCATATTAAACTTACTGTCAACCAGCACATCCAGATCCTTTACTTCAGGCTGCTCTCCAGCCACTCCTCTCCCAATTTATACTTGTGTCTGGTATTACTACAAATCTGGCATTTGTTCTTGTTAAATTTCATATAGGCTGATTGGATTTCATCTGTGGAAATTGGTGAGAAAAGCAGAGATGAGAACTGTATGAATTTAAAACTGATACCAAAACAATTAATCCTCAATTTTTCACTTATATCAGGGAAAAGATAAGCACAGCAACAAAAACTATGTTTTCAGCTACAAAACAGATTTACATCTCCCAGTCAGTGGGAAATCCTCTTAAATTTCAGGAATTGCTTCTCCTTTCTTTCTCCAGTCAATCAGCTCAGAAGTGAAAATGAGAGTTAGTAGAGCTGTTCAATACACTCAGTTTCTTCAGTCTTGGCTAGATGGCTTGAGTACATTGTGATGCCAGGTCATCCCCAAAGCAAGCACAGGACAACTCCAAATCTGTTCCCTTGTGCACACAAGCCCAAGTAACAGCCTGGCTGAATAGCCTATACATTTACCTTGCGCTAAGTTCTGAAATGGACACTTCAAGAAAGATCAAAGTGGTCCAAGTCTAGATAGCCCAGTTACAAAGTGTTTTGGTCACAAAATGGCTTATAATTCAAATAACAGAAGTGAGCGTTCTGTTTTAATAACTCGTTCCCTTTATTTGATATTCAAGACATAAAATATAATGGCACAAATTAAATTAATATAACATTAATGAGAATATAGCACTAAAATAATTAACAATGACAATAATGACAATAAAGCTATCCTGGAAGATTTCTAATTTGCTCCATTGGAGTATGTCCTTCAAGTTCATTGACTTCTAGATAAGATTCCAGGAAGAAATATGACCAAAGCATAAAAAGATATATTAAACTGTTTGGGTTAACACCACCCATAGAAAAATCACATTTGATGGGAGAAAATAATAGTAATTGCTATTTAAATAAGAAGCAGAAGCTAAACTATAAGTCAAGTGTAAATAGGTTTCCTTCTTAATCCATTGCAATAATAGAGAAATTGAGTCTAAATCCAGGAAACTTTTGAAATATTACGTGATGCAACTGCTGTGGGCAGCAAATCTCAGATGGGAAGCCAGATCTTTTCACTGTTTAATCTGCCTCCCACAGCCAGCCTCTGGGCAGCAGGTGGAAGGAGCCAAAAGCTGGTCTGTCATTCTGCGAGGATGCCCATCCAGTTGTGAACCCAAGGCGGGTGTCTGCAGTCAGTCCAGAAACAGGCATCCTGTGATGTTCCTATCACAAGGGTGACAGGAACTCCTGCTACTGGTGTCATGGAGGTTTTATGCACGGGGTGAGAGAGTGCTGTGGTCAGGTAGGCATCAAAAAGCAGAGCTGAAATGAGATGCAGAAAGCTTGAACTCAGTTTTCTGCCCAGGAGTGAATTTCATTCTCCACCTGCATCTGAGCAGATAAGCTTCACAGATATTTCTGATGTGAATTTGTGCCAGTAAATCTCAATTATTGGGGATGCTGTGGATGGAAACCACAAAATCAACCAACCAAACAAACCAGACTACAATAGGTTGTACATATGATCAAAACAAATCCATCTGAAAATAAGGACAATATACCTATATACATATTTAAAAGATCATTTGCCTGTTTCTAGTCAGTCTCTCATGTCTATATGTGCAATGAGTAGGTAACAGCCTACAGATTATTCAGACTTTCCTTCCTTGTACCCATCACACCCCTAAAATGGCAGCTGAATTGGGCCAATGCAAAACCTTGTAACGTAATATTTAAATTATCCGATTCAAAAGAAATCCTACAGCAGTTTTGAACAGAAAAGACCAGCTCACCAAGGAGAATAGTGCCATACATCTCAGAGTCCCCCTGCTTCCTAGTGATGGTGGCTGCAAAGTAGAGAATAAAGTAGACACAACCAGGACTCCAGCTGCTTTGTAATAATTATGTTGCCTATTTCTTCTCAGTTATTTAATGAAAAACTACACACTCAGGCATATTTCTTTTGCCACACTTCTCATTCCTAATTGTACTCTCTGGAGCTGGTTATTAATTTGAGGAAGATACAATTATCTGGCAATGCAGGGGCCCTGCAATTTCTTTAAAACTCAATTTTATTAGAAAACAATAAATTTAAACTGATGATCTCGAGGAAAAAAAAAACAACAAAAAACCAAGCAGAGATAATTATTGCCAGCAGTGCTGTCTTTACTATTTCAATAGTTTGGATTAGCTGAGAGAGAAGAGATGGAGCTACATAAAAATAATGACAGGATAGACCTGGAGTCGGAGACTTTAATTTAACAGCAACAGCAATTGGCAAAGTGGCTAAACTCTCTCCCCACGGTAACACAGTAATGAAGCAGCAACATGGCCTTTCTGTCCAACGGATGGTAGGTTTACATCCAGGCACGAGCAGATCGCACCACCCATCTCAAACACATAGATTGCACCTTTGCTGTGCTCATTGAGATGTGTGACTGCTTGGAGCAAGTTTCCGTGTTAAACAACAGCGCTCTCTCCCACAGGGCATGCCTTCTGCAGGATTTTCCTGGCTGTTTACAAAGGGTGCTATAAACTGTGTAGTCCGTGTATTTGCTTTTAATCCATCAAAAGTCGGTATTTAATTCTGACTCTGCAGTGCTGTGTTGTTCTGGAAGCGGAGAGCCTGCCTGCAGTAGAGGACATAACCAAAGCTTACAAAGGGCAGTTGAGGAGGCTTAGCCATGCATGGGAAGCCTTGTGGACTCTTTGCAAAGCAAATATTGGTATTGCTGAATTAACAGCATCTTCCATGCACATGGGATGCCTTCACAGGCATCAAAGCAGATAGCATCCATAATTTCCTTTGATTCCTCAGAGTGGTAATTAACACTGTTCCGATAGGAAAAGAAGAAAACAACACTCTTCTGGGTTGCCCTGATTTAATTCTTGGGTTGCCCAAGAGTAATTTACCTTTACTCTTGCTGAGAAAAGGTAAATTTGTTTACTTCCTCAGTCTGCCTGACTACTGGGGCTAAGGAAGGAACAAAGACATGAGCAGAAACCATCCCTCATCTCCAGATCCCATGTCCAGATAACTCACACAAGGCTTGATGGCTTTAATTCTTCTTTGTGGATAAATAGTCCAAGCCACCAGCTGTTCATTTTTGGTTTTGACTTATAGTACTATAAAAAAGTAACAAAAAAGTACCAGGGATATGATTTAAAAAGATATTCACTGACACAGCATAGAAGCATATCAGGAGTTAGATCTCTTCTCATGCCCACAGTCATGGCTAAAGATCAATATGAGCAACAGTCGCTGTCACTCTCTACCTCAAACACCCATGAGAATGGAAAAGACTTGCTACTTGCTCTCAAAGTCAACAATTCTGTTTTTTTTCAGATCACATTGGCAAGAATTAAAAAATAGGTGCTCACAGAGAATAGGTTTTGCAAAATAAAGTTCAGCAAGGTGCAGGGTGAAATTTAACTTCAGCTTTTTAATTATCATAATCAAATAATAGTTATGCTCTTGGGTTTTCTCCTTGTAACTGTACGTGCATACAGTACCAGATAATTTTTTGCAGCTTCTGAATTGTCAAATGTCTACTAATTGCTTGATTTTTACAGAGGATCTGTGTACACTGTTCAGATAGACTTGTGGGTATTCATCGCACTTGCAAACCCAGCCAGATGTTTCAAAGGATCAGACCGCCATGTCTAATGGAGAGTACTCCCAAACAAATACCTCCCATCAAGTTGTTATACCTCAGCCACTCAGCTGAAACTCTCTTAAATCAAGGAAATATTTGTGTCTAAAGCTGAACATTACATATTGTACAAAAGACACTGAAATACTTAAACTGAGAGTATGTATTAATTTTTTGTAACTCTGGTTTGGGGGACACGTCTAGGAAAATAGTGCCATCCATTTTGAAGTGACACACACATTGCATTTCTTTATCATTAATAAGAAATGTAATTTTAAAAATGTTCAAATATTGGTTTCAGCAATTCTAGTGACAAAACACCTGAAGCTAGGGGACATTTTTTTAATTTACACTCAGGTCCATTTTCATCGCTCTGGCAGTGTCAGATGGGTGTGAATTATACTTACATAGTATTCAAAGCTGACATGACACGCTAGAGCTCTGCATAGTGGATGCAGGAGAGGCCTCAGAGGGTCAAGGAAGCTAATCTTTCAGAGAGAAAGTCCCTTTAAATATTCAAGAGAAAATGGGCTCAAATTTGAAAGATTTAGGAGAGCCTGATTGTTACAGCTTAGTTCATCTGCTGTGATGTTAGCCATTTTGACCTTCTCAGTGAAGGGGGTTAAGTCTGATTACATGTTTTCTAAATAACACAGAAAGAGGTAAGGCTCCAATAAGGCTTCTAATCTGGGGGACAACATGCTATGAGGGAAAAAAAGAAACCTTTTTCTGCAGCTCTTTGAAGTTGTTAAGAGGTTTCAAATGCTAGAGCGTAAAGGTGGCTCAGTGGGCAGGGTTGAGAGAAGGTGATCAAAGGTGGAAATTAAAGCACTTCATCATGTAATTCTAAAATTTATTATATTAATAATACCACCACACTGCAGCTACCAGCTACAAGGTAATTGAAGCTGGCGAAGGGCAGCAGTAGATATCATATGTCATCCTAGAGTAGTGTGGAGAGGAGGGAATTTTGGCAAGGGCAACAGGCAAGCCTTATTGCTTGTTCAGAGATGTTCATCAGACAGAGCGAATGGACCTCAGTTACTGCAGGCTTGACTGAGAGTATCTATGTATGCAGTTTATCTGATATGGGAGGAAAAGTGCCTAAGACAAACCTGATAACATTTCAACCTGTGGTGAAGGAACGTGGTTTGGCAAACTTGCATGCAAACTTCCAGTCTGCATGCTTTTGTTTATCAGGCTGATTTTTAGCTTTACGAACAATGTCCTAGCAAGGAGTATTACTTCATGAGCAACTTTAATACTTTTGTCTTCAGCTGATGAATTTTGGGAATGCTTGAGAACAGGCTTGCAGAGTTGGTTAGGCTGGTTGTCAAAGGCTGGGCTGATGCCCCATGCAGTCAGTGGAAGTGGAGTAAGTCCTGGAGTCCCAAAAGCCTGGGAACCTCTCTCTGTTACATGGCCATCGCTAACCTCCTGAGTCACTAGAGCATTTTTCACTGGGATATTCCACTTTTACATACATTTTGCTYGTTCTTCCATGTGACATTGAACTTGCACATGCTATCATGCTACATCCAAATGTTTCAAGTTCCTGAAAAGAATATTACCTCACTTGCAATGCATAGACCGTAGTGGGAATACTGTCATTTGTGCTATTAAGCTAGGTTTTTTCTGCTATTTTTCATGTTGTGGTAGTTGTGGCAGTGTCCAAGATAGTAAGGCAATCCAAAAGCTTTTCTTCCTTTTCCTCTTGGCAAGAAATCATGTCATCTGGACATAATAATTTTTTAACTCATATTGAACATTACTAGACTGTCAAAAGTGCCACTGAAGTACTGTGGGTTAATTTCTATGGAAATTATATCTTCTGCACTTAAGTGATCCTCTGGTCAACAGTGTTATGGTTAAGGAGTGGATGAGAGCCAGTGATAGAGTTTAAGATTTCCAGAAGGTTGGATTAATTGAAGCAGCGGTGAAGTAAGTGAAGGACCAGAGCACTTCCAAAGCAGAATGCACAGAGAGAGAAGGAAAATAATTCTTCACTGTCATTCCAAGAAGGCTAACAAGTCATGCCAGTAGGAAAGGGAGCTTCTCCTAGTGAGAGAGTCATCATGAGAAGGCCAACTAGGGGAATTTATTCATAGAACAGTGAGCAGATTCAAAGATGCTATCTAATTCTCTTTTTATGACCCCTGGGATCGTGAGGACAGGTAGTTTTGCTGCAGTAGAAATTCATACTTGTTAGTTAACTACTTAATATGGAAATGAGCAGTGATTTTTCTATTTCATTCAAAATGCGAACAAACCAATATATTTTAATTATTAAAAATGGTAAATAATTTTCAGTATTCAACATTGTTAATGTTTAACTGAGGTTATAGATTCATTTTTTGTAGCTCTGTGGTTTGGTGGATACCTCTAGCAAAATAAGACAATCCAGATTTAATTTAAATATAAAGCATATATTATTTGAAGATCCAACATTAGTTCTTAAGAATGTTTTGAAGTCTTAACCTGGTGCATACTGACAGTGAGACACATCCAAAAATTAACAGTATGAAAATAAGAGGCAAACATTTCAGCCAATCGGACTAGAAAGCCTTAAAAATTGAAAACATCAATAACATTCATCTGTGCTCTGCATGACGGTCACCTTAGGGAAATTATTAATACATTTAGTGTAGGTGGTGTGTTGAAAAGGACTTGCAGAGTTACAGGGTAATATATTACATCCTTTACCATAGCTTCTCTTAAAATAAAGGGAAAATATTTTTAATGCATTCATTTCCTTGGCAGTTTGAAATACATACAAGCTTTCTCTCTTTTTTAAAGTATTATTTCTCAAGAATTCACATTAATCAATGACTGTGTTATCATTTCCCAATAAAGAAATAAAACATATCAAAAGTTGAGCTTGTAGTGCACAAAGCGATCACACGAAGTAGTTTGTTTTTTATCACATCTGCCTTTTAAATGTAAAAGGAAATGGAGAACACAAACATACCCTTTCAGTGGTGATTGGTGTTAGTGAGGTCTTTTCATGGTCATCTCCTGACAAGTTGTTTCTTTGTTGTTGTTGTGTATAGGCTTGCATCAGAAACCTGTCTTTTTCTCCCCATTCTTCTTCATGTCTCCTGTAACTGTGTGCTAAAATGGCAGAAGTAGGAGCCAAAACAAGATTCTTTGTCCAGAGAACTGGTCATTGCTAGAAGCAGTACAATTTTCCCTGTCTATGTCCCTGCACACCACCCTGGACAGATTTACTAGAGGAGTAAAGGCCAGAGGCAAGGTCTATTAAGAAAATGAAGTGTTTTCTGCTGGTTGCAGTGGGCTTCATTAAGCCTGAAGAAAAAAAATGCTGCAGGCTCTGAGTGCGTTCCTTCCTCGATTCTCTTCAGGAGCCACCGGGCGGTGCGGCTGCCAATGCCAGTGACATGGACACATCTGCCTGCTTTTGGTCTCCTTTTTAACACTTAATAGGAAACATAGGGCCCAAACCTACAACAGAGCCACAGCGACAGCAGTACTCTGCTCTTGGCTGAGAGTCTCTTCCACAACCACCAGGCCTTCTGTATCCCGCAGTCATGGACCTGTGAAGCACCATGCTAGATCCTGTAGAAGTCATCCAGGTCTGAACTGCAGAAGCACTTCAAAGATTTGAAGGTTGGGGTTGTAAAGGGTGGTGACAGATGATTTACATTGAACAATATGTGAATTTGCCTCAGACATCTGGCTTCTTTTCTCAAAAAAAAAAAAAAAAAAGGGCAAAAAAAAAATTTCTCTTTTTCTCGCTTAGGATAAATATATGTGGTCTATGGTCTGAAATATTTTCACAAAACATTTCAAAAGACCAACCATTCTATAATAAGCTTTTAACATCAGCTAAAAGTGGAGCTTACTCAGGGAGACAATTGGAAGTCCCTAGATATATCTTATTAATTAACAGGAGAACATAATTGGCAGCATCTCTGAATAATTTATCCACTCTATTAACTATTTTGATCCTAAAATTTTTGTAGATATTCATCCTCTGTGAGTGATTGCAGAAGAATCTTGCTGCTTTAATAGTGATATTGATCACTTTTATAGCACTCAGCAGTGATTCTTAACACCAACTCATAAAAGTGGTGGAACAGAGTGATGAATAAGGACTTTCAAATTCAAAGAGCTGCACAGATATCAACTAATCACTGCAACTTCATGGTGGATCACTGAGCCAATATGTTATTAAGCTGATGGGAATATTAACATAGAGTGACTTCCCATATCTTGAAAATCAGAGCTCATGACTTCCCACTTTGTTCTCACCGTTTTCTCTACCACGTTGTCTCTGCTTGACATGAACTAATATTCAATGATAACAACACAGAACTGATGAGTACATGCAGTAATTTGGGGGATGTCCACTGTCTCTGAATCTCCCACGGACCTTGCAGAGTGTTTAAACTCTCAGATGCTAGCAGCCTTGCCCAGCTGAGGAACTGAAGTAATGGACAGCAGACTGTGTTGATGSCCCCAGACAAACTCACACAGTAGTGCATTGCTTTGGTGCTCTCTCCCATACCCAACTCACCTCACTTTTAATACAGAGGGAGAAGATGAGCATTGCACTGCAGCAGCTGAAGCTGGAAGTATGGGAATCAAGAGGGGAGGCAGCAGCATGTCTTCTCATGGAGGCATAGAAAAATCCCTCCCCCTTGTGCCACTGCCCTCAGCATGTGTGAAGGAGCATTAGGGTGCTGAGGGCTTGAGCAATGAACTGCCAAGGGCTTTTGGCACTGCAGGGCATGGACCCCCAGCCCTGTTGCAGACTGCTTTTATTTAAACGAATGCTCTGCCAATTTGTCCCTACAGGGCCAACACCCAGAAATCAGACTAAAAATAGTATTAGGACAATATTCTCACTCATGAAGGTGCCTGCTTTGTCACTGCTTATATTTTTATCTTTTACTTTCACTTTATGTTTTCTTCTCTTTCATGCACCACTAATTTTCAGTGATGAAAGATCTTCACTGATCTTCCCCAGTTGGGCCTCGATGTAGCAAAATTGAACCTATCATCATGAATACCACTGCAATTTGAAGTAAACAGAGTTGTCCTGGAAAGAGCTGGCCTGTGCAGCAGGGCTGGTAGAAAGCTTTATTTTCAAACCAAACGTAATTTTGTTTTTCTAGTATAGTAATTAAAAAAGAAGAGTGTTAGAGATTAAAAGTCTCAATATTTGCTGAAAATGTAAGGTCCTTCGATGTCCCATGTCTAGATACCTTCACAACAATGCCCAGGACATTGCTCGCTTTACAAGAGGTATTGCGCATTTCCTTGGACAGGGAGAAATCAGGGCACTAACTGTGTGTGATGGTTTATCATTGAAATGCATCTAGCTGTGCAAAAGACTAAGATACAAATTAAAGGCCTGAACTGTTGCCTCCTTAGGTGACTAGAAACCTTTACACTGGCTTTAGCAGACGTTAAGTCAGGTCCTGTGGGACTAGACTATACGGATAAATCTACATTGCTCTGGGCTGTGCCAGGTCTTGATTCCACAATCTTTCTTTGAAGGAGATTCAATAACTCAAGGCGTTGTAGCGCTGATGCTAAAAGATTGTGTGAGTGGATGGTCTAATTAGCCACTAAACAACATCATTGCTGATGTGAGATGATAGGTGTGAAGTGACAAAGGAAGTGACATTTGTAAAGATGTTATTTATACCTGTCTTCTGATGGCAGATACTTCTGTCCTATGAACGTTTTCTTCTCGAATGGGGAGCTAGTTTATATGTAACCACTAATCATCARTTATTATGTTGGTGGTTCGGTTTCTCAAAACATACTTCAGTGTTAGTGTAAGTCAGAGGAGGGGAATAGCACCTCCTGTTTTAAAATAGGGGAACAATGCCCAACACTGGCAGTGAAATGAAATGCAGTGACAGGTTTTCTCAATGGCCTACTGCATTATACGTCATTCTAACTTGGGAGATCTTATCAGATCTTTTTTAAGAGCCCAGATCTGACAAAGATGGGAGAAGAAGAGCTACAGCTCGACAGTGAGTCAGACTGAGCCGTAGAAACCCTACAGGCAAAAAATTTGCATGTAAAACATACAGTCCTGCGGTGCACAATACAGATTTTGATAGCATGAGGTTTTAAAAAAACAGAAAATTTGTTAGGGAGGTCATCTAATCCATCCCTTGCCTCACATTCAAGCCAGCTTACTATTAGTTAGCGGGACCGCTATGCACAAATAACTCAGATCACAGAATCTTTATGCCACTCTCATGTATTTTCTTTGTGATTCTCATATTTTGCAGCCGCAGTGTCCTGGTTTTGGCTAGGATAGAGTTAAATTTCTTTCTAGTGCTATGTTTTGGATTTAGTGTAAGAAGAATGTTGATAACACACTGATGTTTTTAGTTGTTGCTAGGTAATCTACTTTTCAAGGACTTCTCATCGTCCCATGCTCTACCAAGCACACAAGAGGCTGGGAGGGAGCATAGCCGGGACAGCCAGCCCAGCTGGCCAACGGGGTATTCCATACCATGTGACATCACGCCCAATATATGAAGGAGGGGTCCCGGAAGGAGGGATCTCTTTGGGTTGCTGTCTCGGCGGGTGGTGAGCAATTGCATTGTGCATCACTCATTTCATATATTGTATCATTAATATATTATTACCATTGTTATTATTATTATTCCTTTCTTTTCTGTTCTATTAAACTGTCTTTATCTCAATCCGTGAATTTTGTTTTCAATTCTCTCCCCGTCCCGCTGTGGCGGGGGAGAGTGAGCGAGCGGCTGTGTGGCATTTGGCTGCCTGCCAGGTTAAACCACGACACACAGTCACACTTGGGGAAGGGCAAAGCCAAAGTCAAGAGCTACACATTCTTTTAAAAGATGGGAAGCATCTCTCTCCAATGATTTAATATTTCCTTTATTGTAGTTATAAAGTAAAATACAAATTTAAATATGCCCATCCTGCACGTTGTACTGTCCTACGTGTACAAATGCGGTATGTAAAAGCACAACAAAAGAGTTTCATTGAAGTGGCAAATTTACTACTCAAAATATAATTCAGGTGGTCTTAACCTGATCCATTTGTCCCTATGTTTTGTGGTGTAACCTTCACTGCCTGATAGCAGCCAATTTCTTTCTACATGATGCTTGACTCATTGCTATGTAGAACAGTGTTTTGTTTCCATTAAACAGATAAGTTTTGGTTAAAGAAAGGTTATAATAAAAAGTGTTAAGCAACTTTTACAGTAATGAGCACTGCCAGCCCAGCCTATAGGAAGGGTTTGAACAAACTTGGAGGTTGGCATTGTGAAAATAAGTGCTGGGAGGAAAAATAAGTAAGCAGACTGCAGGGCATGTAGGTTAAGCAGCATGAAAGGTGCACTGTTACAGCAGGCTTCCTAATTGTTCTGTATCACTATTGTCATTCCACATAGCCGTCATTCCCTTAATTGGCACAGCAGTTGTACTAAGTGCTGGATACATAAAAAAAGACTGGTTACAGCATGAAGGATACACTCACACTGCTTCTCTTGACGCTTTCTCAAATCTTTAAAAATGTATGATTTGTTTTAAAGGCTCAGTGCATCTATTTACTTATTTTATCAGAGAGTGGAAATGGAAGCTTAATACCTGTCATGCCTCCCAGGGTTCTTACACACAACAAAATAAGTCTCTGCGGCGATTCTTATTCATTTCCTTTTGTCTTTCAGATAACTTTGCTCTTTGCAGTAGATAGATATAAAATGAACCCGATGTATGGACCACAGAAAATGGGATGACATTGTTCAGTGCCCTCTACATCTCATAGTGATACCCATGACCAAGTTGCTACCTTGTCAGTTGCCAGCTTGCTACATATGCTAAGCATGCACAAGTTATGTTGCAAATCCTCAGGGAGGATCAGGGAAACAAAACAAGAAAAGAAAGGAAGAAAAAAAGATGCATAGAAAAGAGGAAAAAATACTAATAAAATCAAGCATCATGCAGTAGATGATAGCAATGTCCTTTACTGTGAAATTGTATGTCAGTTCCTACTCTCACGGTCCATCAAATAATACTATTCTAATAATCTGTCAGATTTAATCAGAAGGAGCCAGTCAACCTACTAAAATGTTTTGTGCATCTGGGAGCTTCATGTCAGGACCAATCAGGCACTACTGTCTCTGTCACTTTATCATATATGTTTTAAATAAAGCAAAATAAACTCTGTGCCTAAGGGGTTTTTTGGAGATTTTTTTTCTGATTTTTTTTTTTAATAATTTGGATTTGATAGCCAAAAGTCCTGTTTTTTCTTCAATAGCCTGAGCAGCTTTAGTGAGGTAAAAAAGCAGATGAGAATGAAAGGAATGATGAGACTGTTTCTTAAAAAGTTTTTGTTTGTTTTGTTTTTTTCCCCAGGGTGGTACAACTCAGTTGCACAGCTAGGGTGATACAACTCATTTGCACAGATATCTTTCCCTACACTGTTTAAAAGACCACTACACAGTAAGTATAAGTCAAAAATAATTTTTTTTAAATGTATGGTCCAAAATTTGTACTTCATATAAGGCTGTGAAAAATACCGTGATTTATGTAAGGATGAACTTGATATGGTGGCCATTTTTATAAAAAAACAAGTATAAAAGTGAAACCCAAAGTTCTGGCCAGGATGATAATATTTTTCCCTCAGTGAATAAACATCTTAGGGCCAGGATGCATGTAGAATTACTAGGATGGCATGTTGAAGGGCATTGACTGATGCAATTACTGCATTACTGGTACCCTATAGAGCTTTGGAACCTCTTGGCTCTGAAAGAAGCTAGCCAAAGTTCAAGCTCAATTCAGCTTTCTCTGAACATCCTAGATATCCAAAGGACTGGAAATGTTAGTAATTACACTGATAGACTGTGAAGAAAGCATAACTTAAAATAATGAATGAATAAAATGGGGCATAAAACAGGGGCAGGGGAAAGTATAAGTAGCAGAAAAATTAATTTCACTTTGTTCTTGTTTGCAGACTTATCCTGCCTCTCCTGAAGAACAGTTTCTGTAGTATTGCAAGCTACATCATGTCTGTTTTTTCTTATTTTTGCTTCCATTTTAGAAGGTGTCTCCTGAAGTTTCTCCAAGAAATATACTTTTGTCTGAAGCATCTCTTCCTTACAGTGTTGAGCCATAGTATGAGATTTGGCCTAAAAACTGCTAATGGAGAAGCAGTCCATTGGCAAGAGAAGAAGGAATAATTGATAACAGTTAATGAAATTAGTTTCTTCCAACTTTTTTCCTCCACCCATAGATTACAAAGTACTCAAACACATAATTGGTTTTATTTTTTCACAGATTTCGGTAAACAATTTCTAGTGCAAAGTTCATATAGGAATAGTTCACTTTAAATATCTGAGCAGAAAAACAAAACCAAACCCCGTCCAGATTAGTTATTTAGCCACAGAAATGTTATGGCATTATTCATGTTCCTGAGCTTCAAAATTTTCCTTTATAAAAACACTCCAACACAGTAGCTGTCCTCCTCTAAGTACTCCATGAAGATTGTAAGCATGCTAAACTGATAACAGACTGATGAATATTTATAGTCAGATATTTTGTCTTTTCTCCAACTGTCTGTGAAAAGTTCAGAAGAAATATCTAGGGTAAAAGTCAGTCTGGAAAAAAACATATTAAATCACTGTGTCTCCTGTTGATAAAACATCAGTCACTTTCTGAAGCTGATTCCTAAAGACTCTCCAAGATATCAAGAACAGGAGTATATGAATATCTAGGCTATGGGCCTTTGTCCACAGTCTGAACCCAGAACCACCATCCTTTCGCATCTTTTCACAGGCCATGATCCAGGCTGGGATGTTTTTTTTCTTGTTTAGGCACACTGGGAAGTTCTTGTTCCCTGGAGGGCCAAAGGTCTCCTTGGCTAGACAGTGGATTTTCTTTCCATAAAACCTGTCTGGATGGACTGGTACTGGGTCTCAATGAAGAGTGAGGCAGAAAATGAGGTGTTCCCCTACAAAATACCTGTAGCAGTTAAGCAGCTACCTCAGCTATTCTTTTGCTACCTCGCTAAACCAACCTTACAGAAACTCAGTGTCTTTTTCCATGGAATAGTGCCAAAACATTAATTATTATCCCCTCATCCTCAACAGCCAGAAAGGTATCTCTCCATGCCCTCGCCTTGCCCCTCAGTGCCCTGTTAATCCTGCTTCAGGTGTCAGTGAGCAGATATTGGTGTTACAGCTAAGTGTGTTGCAGGAACTCCTGTCTGCAAAGACTTCTGCACCTGCCGTGTGAGTGAAGCGAGCCATGCATGAATTGAGGAAAACAGCTCATTTGGAGCAGTTGTGTCACCAAGTGTTCCTCAGATCTGTCCCACTTAAGAGAACCTTTGTTCAGCTACATCATGAAAAAAGTATTTTATCCTCAATAAATATGGAAAGTTTCCCCATTTTTGCAGAAAGCTGACCTTCTAATCTTGCATAGTATGAGCCCACCTCCTGCTTGAAAATTGTACCTTCCATTCGAAGGTACAATTTTGTACTCCAGCTGTACAAAAAAACCTCTCTTAATATGTTATCTGAGGGATCTTTAACCTCTCCTTTTTAAATGCATATTACAGATGTTTCTGTTTATCAGCTTTCTGTCTTTGTGCAAGGCAAAGATCCTTTGACTGCTTCCTCTGATCACTTGGGGGAGATAAGATTTTATCTTTCTAATCTTACACAGAGGCTTTTATTTTATATTCCTTATATATCTCTAGTGTCTTTCTCTAAATCAACACAAAAAACCTTGCCAACCCAAAGCCTGCGGAGGCTACAATTCCCCGTGTCTCCCCAAAGCTCATCTGAATTCTGGGTTGCAGGATTCCCCCTGATAGGACAGCACACAGCGAGGGTTAGCTGTCCTCAGAATCACAGATGCTTTGTTTCCATGACAGTCTAGTAAACAGAAAACATCAATCACAAGGGAAAAAAAGTAAATTACCATTTAGCACTGCATAACATTTCCATTTAGAAAATACTGATAAACTCGAAAAACATCAGCTTAATGCTAGCCGATAAATTTTCAGATTTCTTACACAACCTAGGAGCTTAACCCTCAATGGCCTTATTTTCTTTGCAGCTCAGATGCTTTTGGATATTTTTCTGGTTCTTGGAAGAAGATAAGAATTATTTCTCCTATTTTGTCTATGAATAAACTCAGACAAAGCAAGGTGAAAGATGTTTTTTCCCTTAAACTCAGGCAGAACATGTAGGATTTCAAAGTTCAAAGAGTTTTCAAAGATGACTTAGTCTCACACCATTTCAAAAGACACTGACCCCTTTGGAAGTTTGTGATCTGTCTTGAAACAGTTGATGTAAGTATCATGAGGTGTGAGACATCTGACAGTGGAGAACACATATATCTTCTCTCTCCTGAATCCCTTCCTCACAAACATATGTTACTTACATTGGGGATGCTCAGAAAATACGTTTATAAACTCTTGTTAAGGATTCTTGGTGGGTCATGAGACTGAACACTGAGATCCCCATGACTTGAGCCCTGCTACAATCTAGAGTATTGTCCTGGGGAAAATGTTTTAAAACCTTTCCTTTCCAGATTGGTCCAGGGAAGTGCTCAAAAATGAGTTATTCCAGGGCAGGATAATGGACAGAGCCTGTGGGGTCCTCCCATCCCAGCCTGGTGCTGGGTGCTCTGTAGCTGAGCTTCCTTAAGACGGTTACATATGCTGTTGGAGGATTGCAGCTTATGGTGATCCTGCCTGTCAGGCTCATGTAGTTAACTTGTCATCTTTAATAGTCTCAATGTGGAGATTCCTGAAATAATTACACCAAGCTAATTATCTGAAGTCTGAATCACTGCAGATGACGCTTAACTGGTTGGAGTGCAGCACAAACTCTTCTCTCCAGCAGCCCATTTATCTGAGATGAGTCAGGAAAGCAGTGATCTTATTACTCTTACAAGCACTATTCTGGGATATGGTTTAGTCACAGGGATTATCTTTTTGTTTTGCAGAAGGGTTAATATGAACAACAAAGTCATCAGTGCAATAAACGTGGTTTAATTCAGATCCATGCCATCTGAAGAAAAGTCTTCGGGCAAACTTGTCAAAAAGAGGTAGATAAAATTAAACTTCTGAGTCATGTCCATGGTTTTGGATTCAGGAGCTTATCTCCACGCGTTCTTCAAGATGTTAGGCATGGGGATACCTTTCTACATCTGATTAGAAACATGAATTATTGATTTTTCAGTTCAGTGAATGAACCACACACACACAAAAGACAAAAAAACATTGAAAACACTGAAAGACAGAGCACTCCATTCCAAAAAGTAAGTGTATAGCCCCAGGAGGCATCTATGTGGAAAACCACGAAGTACTGTGGCACTTGGCTGACATCTGTGTGGTGGTCTAAATCCTGCATCACACTGACATGACTTTGGTGGACCAGGTAATAGGACAGAGAAAAAGACATTTCTGCCTGTTCACATATCCAGTGCTTACATACAGATGGTGAACAGCATGTCCAGCTTCTCCAAGTTAAGTCTCCATTGGAAAGGAGACCAGAGAGAACAATGTCTATGCCAAAGTCTGAGTGAGCAGTAGAGAGAGGTATAGTAACAGCCTGCTTTTTTTTCCCCTTTGGCAGCAGTAGCCAGAGACTTATTAATGGTGATAGCTGGGACAGAGACCATTCCTTGTCATGGATAAAGCTGCTGGTTCTGGATATGCCGGCAGTACCATGCATCTTCTTATCCCAGTGCTTGGCTTTCTGGAGCTTTTCATACAAGCCAGCAAGGGGTCCAAAGAAGAGTGCCAACTCTGCGTGTGTGTGTAGGAATTTGTGCATGTGTGTGGAAGAGGCCAATAGGATTTACCACCACCTTGTTAATGGAATGACTTCCAAGTTTTATGAAAAGTATTCATGTCTTTAAAGCATTGCTGCTAGGTAGGCCTCATGTAAGAAAGCCTCACAGCTGATACTGTCAGATTTACTGAAGCTCAAAGAAGCAGTGGAGGGATTACTTTCTCCTTCCTGAATACTTGTCCGTATCTTGCAGTATTCCAGTAATTATTCATCCCTTTGGAGTGATCCAGATTTGCCTTGTTCTCCCCCACGTTCCCGTTGGATCCCACTTCACATTACCAAGCAGAAGAAAACAAGCAATAAAACAGTATAAACGTGAGAGAAGGAATCAGGTAAGAAATCGCACTTGGTGATGAGGTCAATTCCTGTAGCTACTGACTAGGCTTCTGGCAAAGGCTCTAGTTGCAATGGTAGCTGTTGCAAGATTGTATGTTGTGCAGTATTTTTAAAACGCTCTGTGTTTTCCACTGTCAGGAGCAGCACTCTGGTTAACCTTGGAATAATATAATCCATGTAATGGATAATCTAGGTCATGATAGGTTCCATAACACAGGTGCAGGTCATTGTCATTCTCTAACTGCTTCTCTCCCTTTTTAAAATTTTGGTCCATAAGTACAGTTCACTTTTGACAGGGCTCAATCTAGTTTAGGAGAAATTCCTACAGTTCTCTGGTCTTCAGGAATAGTAAAAATTCTGCCTATGAGATTGCACTGAGGGAAGCCAAGGTGGACATCAGTCACTCCTGGTCTTATGAGTGCAGCTGCCCAAAAAACAAAGATGCAGGTTCAATAAAGTCATTGGCTCCAGATGCAAATATATAGAGAAGAAAATCACCATTTTAAATATTTTGGGGTTTTTTGTTTTCAACTGGCTCTACTGCTGATATATACTTAATGTCAGGGCAGGCCCAAAACAACAGACAAAGACATAAGATTTGAAGGCTCTAGTGGGCAATAGCTCTAAGAGGCTAAGCTCTGACTGCTAGCCAGTTTTATTAACTCTCCTGATAATATACCCAGGGCAGCTGTAGACATAATATTTACAAAACATCATCTTTGAATGGATAGTTGAGTAACCCTGACACTTAATTTAGAGGCAGCAGGATAAAGCAAGGTGTTGAGCTCTCAGACTTGAGTTTCAAAACAGCTGCTGTTTCTGGCTTTAATTTTCTTGCAGATACCAAAATTATCTTCTGTGCCTGTATCTTCATCTTTTTATTTCATTTTCTTGCAAGGTACTTCCACATTTCAGAGCTGCATTAATTCCATTTCTTATCAGTCATGTAACTGGAGTCTTGCATGGCATCAGGACTAAATACAGACTCCATTTCTACTTGTCCCTGAAGTCCTAATCCACATAGTTTTTCAAAAAGCAGGCATTTTTCTTGGGAACCTTCCAGTTCCAACAAAATTTTCACCCAGAAAATTTCACTGGCTCAAGGGCTGGATAGTGGACTGAAGAACAGAGAATTCATAAAAGGTAGCTATATCAGGTATTCACACTGGATACAATGGACTGCAATCCCGGTCTCTGTCCTGCATTGTACTTCTACCCCATGTGAGGGGCCTTTCACGCCATTGTCTGTTCTCAGTATCTCTCCACAGAATGGTTTCAGTGTGTTTCAGAGTGTTTCATTTATGCGTGGCATTTGGTTGGCAATGGAGAGACTGTCTGTGTAGTCTCTTGTTTTGCCATATTCATCTGTGATGCAGGAGCTTGAAGGCTGCATCTCTTCACCAGGGAATGTTATTGGGCAAGGACAGTAGCTGGAAGAGAGATGTGGGAGTAAGTCCAGGGTGCTGGGGACGGGGATGGTATTTAGTCACTCGATGGCATTTTTCCATTCGAGTCAAAGGGAATCAAAGGCATGTAAGGGCTCTGTCAGCCCACAGTGGGAGAGGAAATGCCTTTGTCAGATCTCCACAAATGAAGAATGAACCTACATCTAAAATATTATCATGGGACGAGGCCAAAACAAGCATTTCACCAGCTGGTTTTATCCGTTCTGCAGCAGCTAACCAGGCTACCAAAGTATGTAATTACAAATGTCTGTCCTAATTCCTGCCAGAACATTTCCCATGGCAGGAGTTTAAACACAAGCAGTTGTTCAATGACCTGAAAGCTCTTCATCACACACCAGCCTTATCTCACATTTCAGTAGCTGCATGGTACCCATAGACTGATTTTTTTTTCACCCACCTTGCCTTCAAGCAGCTCAGAGCTGCAACTGAGAGTTCTCACATGTTTTACCCTTTTTGCATGTATCTTACTCTATGTTGGCTCTGAAACTGGAGGCTGCAGTTCCTATGCTAGTTTCTATTTTTGGCCGTAAGTGAGTTCTCTTTGATGGAGTAATGCTTTGCTGTGTGACCCTTCAGTGTTTTCTGAATTTCTGGTAGGTCCCCCCTTTCATAGGAAAGGGGTTTTAAGACAAATGTTAATTTACAGCATCACATTACGTGTTTCAAGAGCTTGTTAAATATTTAAAGAGAGTTGTTCCTGCTCCAAGAATGTCACAACCTACAAACATAAGAAGGATAATACATATTTTTAATCTTGTCAGAAAGAAGTCAATTTAAATTGTGTTTGCCTTATTCAGAATGGCAGGTTCTTAATACTGTACAGGAGAGTGTGGAAATCTACTATATATTGAGGAGCTCATATTGTTTATTTGCTGTATGAAAACCACCATTGAGACTATTCTGAAACTCACTGAGTTCAATGAAAAAGAGACTCAGGAACTTCAAGGACTTTGAATCATAACTTTTTTGGGGTGGTAATGGAGAATATTTCCTAAAAACAAGATCTTAGTGCTCTGGCTGTCGCAATTCTGTTCCTTCACATGACCATTTCCATCTCTCTCTTCAGTGTCTGTGCTGGACTAGGGTAGCACCCATGAGAGTATTTGTCTGCATTGCACCTGTATTCAAAGGGACTGTGAAGGATAAAAATCTGTTGAAATGGTTGCCCCACCTAACCTCCTGTCGCATCAAAAGTAGATGTTGTCTAAATTTTGTTTACACTCAGTGGATAGACACAGCTTCAGAGAGTGATTTATCTAAACACCTACCAAACTCAGGCTGGGAATCTCCCACCCATTAGGGATTCCTGTCTCTCCAGGTGCCCCAAACTTTCATTTACATGAGATATTCAGCTGAAATCTCATTCTTAAGAATTTTAAAGCAAGTTGGCATTTTACCTTATTTCCACCTAAAGACCTACAACACAGAGAAATGACACTGGTGTGCAACATAGAGCTGGTAGTCCTCAGGACTACAATAACTTACTCCCTTGTTCTATAAATAAGACCAGAGGCAAGGCAAGGTAATTTGTCTTTGCATTTGACAAGCACTGGTATTTTATAACTGGCAGAAGCTAAGGAAAACACCATTTGATTTGCATGACAAGCGACAGCGTTGCTTGGGCTAACAAATTCATTTCAATAGAAGTACTCTGAGATGAACATTACATTCATTAAAAGAACAGTTTCTTGATTAGACAGTGGAGCAAACAGTGATTTTTTCCCATTTCGCCCTCAGAGCCACTTTACATAAGCAATAACAGAGAACAGGACGTATGTTTATTTGGCTGCCACTTGTTCTGTGGGTGTACAATGACAGGGTTAACAGCTTTTTGATGCCACGGTGGAGTGGAAGGGGTGATGACACTAGATCAGCGCACCCACAAGTGTACAGTAAACAAGGCTGACTGATTTTACAGGCAAGGCTAACGATTCAGGGTGGCTGGATTTTTCACCCTTCCAAATTACTTGACAGGGCAATTTTAGCAGCAAGAACATTACTAGTATCGAAGTGAATATGAGCAGGGTGTGGAAAAAGGAGCGTTTCACTAGGTTGTACCCAACATTTGCTGTTGCCCTTGCAGCCATGACCTCAGCATTAGGTCCCCCACAGTATCTCTTGTGGGGATTTATCTGCAGAGACCTATGTGACTCGCAGATTCCTTACCCGAGACTATAAGAATCCTCACTTGAGCTGGAGGTTACTTACTCAAGATTACCTGTGCTCACAGAGCACCTGAATCTCGGTTCAGTTTGATGAGATGAAGACAGTCTRTCCATCTTTTAATGTATTTTATTATAAGGACTGAGCAAGCAAAACAGACTTAATCCACCATATTACTGAGCTAATTTCTGCATTTCACTCAGATAATTAAAGGTGAAGCAATGTAATAACCACATTTATATCACAAATAAAATTAAATCATTAAATCAATACATTCAAATGATTAAATCTTCAAATTAATGCAACAGCTAATGAAACTGAATGATGATGTTGACAATTCAAAGACAATGCTTTACATTCGACTTGTTTTGCTAAAAATTCAGAGAGCAGGTTTCTTGTTATCCAAAAAACTAACAAGTATTCTTGTGTACACAGTGTGTTGAATTGATTGATGGAGGATAAAGATATTATTACAATATATTCTTTGCAGATAGAAACATTCATTCTGGTTTGTGGGGAAAAAAAAGTAACCCAATGCAAGTACTGAAGAACCAGTATTGCTTTCAAAATTGCCACAGATCACCAACATCAGGAGATCAAAGATAATCTCAGTTGTTAAAATCTGTTGGCTTTCTCCACATTGATATTTACTGTTTTCAAACCAGTGTCTCAGAGCAAGGTACTGTTTAAAAAAAATATTGAAAATGGGTAAAAAACCCATGAAAATATACTGCTCAGAATTGACACAATCAGGAAGGGAAAGAATCAGATAACAAGTGAACTAGCTTTCCTTGCACAGAAAGCTCAGAATAAGCTACTTATTTGGAAGGACAAAGAAGGTCTGCAACAGGAGACAAAGCAAGGAATGGGGAAGAAGAAAATAAAGGGTTTAGAGAGATAGCGACTTTCTGTATGAAACCACCAAAGAAGGGAACAGAATAGAAGGAACAGAGAAATGGTAGCAGCAAATAGAGAGGAAAAGAATCCAAGGGAATTAAGGGCCCACAATAGATTTTTTTTTTAATTAAAAAAAGGAAAGAAAAAAAATATAAAAGGTGGTTGGAAAAGTAAAATTGTACCATTGCATCACCAAAAGAAAGAAAAAAAGAGACAAAAGGGCATTGAGGAGAAAATATTAGAGAGTGATAGGAAAAGAGTAAAAAAAGTAGTAAAGAGGTGTCTGCACTTTACTGTATCTCCCATTTCCTCATGGATGTCCATTGCTTCTGTTGTTCCCAGTGTTGACCCAGGAACTGTCATCACCGTTACCACTGGTTTTCAGCAAGTCTTATGGCACAGAGGTAGTTTTAGCAGTCTGGCAGTGGGATAGCATTGTGCAATTATTTAAAAAGAAATAGCATGACCTGAGCAATTATAGGTCTGCTTAGACTGATATGAATCATTGACAAAATAGTGGAATGAATACTAAGGCATCCCAATTGATAAAGAAATTAAAGAGTTTACAGAGGAAAAGATTTATCAAACTGACTGGATATGTTTTGACAGCACTATAAAGTTAGACAGCAAAAGCAAAAATGTTGATGTAACATACTAAGGTAGAAGGAAAACATTTAACTTTATATCTGATGACTTCTTGATTAATCTATCGGAACAGTATAACAGCAACAGGCTAGATTGTAAATTAATCAAAAACTGCTTAAATAATAGTTCTAAAATATTCTTAGAAACAGGAAATCTTGCTGAGCTGCTGTGTCTTCTGTGATCCCATAGGGCTTGGCTCTTCTCTGAGCACATTTAACATTTTTTCCTCATATTTAAATAAATTAATCTTCTGTCATAATCTTGAAAGATACCTGTAAATCATGTTAATAAAGTTTTCAGGTGATATAAGATGAAAGAAAAGTAAAATAATGCCCAAGAGAAGTCAACAATAGAAAATCCTGAGATACAAAGTTCACCAAAAAATGCAAAGAAAAAAAATTTCTTAGAATATGTCCAAGTATAAAATCATACCTCTCATAAAAGAAGGGTACAAGACATAATTGCAGAATAGAAGATCTTATTGTAGGAAACACTGATAACAACTGGGGGTTTATGATGAAGAATTACAGTTCCCGATGTAACAAGAGCGGTCAAAACGGTTACCGTCATCTTTAAATGTGCAACTGGGGAAGTACTGAATAGGAGAATTTACATTCTTTCTTGCAATTYGCACTGAAGTGACTGCTATTGGAGTACCACATCGTGTTATGGCCCGTCCTTTAAAATGGGAATTTAAGAGGCTGGAGAGGGTTCAGAGAATATTGAGAAAAATTAATATCTTGAGAGCTGAATCTATTTAGATCACTAAAAAACAGCGATGGATGAGTCCCCTATATACTTGGGGAACAGACCAAAATTAGCAATTTTGGGTCCTAGTCATTTTTTTCTTATGTTTCATCCAAAAGCAAGGAATGTCTTCTTTTTCTCCAGTGTAACGGAAGATTCAGGCAAGAAAAAAAATGGTATTTTTAACAACAGCAGCATTCAGTCACTGTAGCATGTATCCAGAAAGGTAATACATTTTGCATCACTGAAAATGAATATAGGAATATTTGATTTTTTCCTCAAAGAGATATTCTAGCTCAAGGACAGCTAGTAGGTATGAAGTGGGAATTAATAAAGGCCAATCCAATGGCTTGTGTCAGCAGGAGGTCAGACTTGCAGATTGTGATGTGCTTTCCCGGCCCTGACATCTATTAAACCCACATAAGCACATATTCTGGAAAAACTTGACATTGCCATTAATGCCTTTCTGCTAAAAGAAGTCAGATGATGTAGATTTGTAACTGTGTAACACATGTATAGTGATATAGATTAAGGAAATGCAGTAAAAATCTGATAGAAAAGTAAATAATAAAAAAGGAGATGCAGCCTCCTTGTCCTTGAAGCCATCAAGTCATTTTAAAACATTTTTGTTTTTTAAGTTTCAAGGCAAAGACATTAATCAGACCTGGAGTAGTAAAAAAGTGCTGACATTCAGGATCAGGGACACAGCATGCACCTCATGCCCAGACAGACTCCAATGGTGCATATACCTGTCAGAGTATCTTAAAGATTGGATCCCACTTTGTTAAAGCTTCCACATCCATTCAAAACTCAGGGTAAGACCAACATATATTTAATCAGTAGATACTTCTTAAAAGAAAGGCTCAGCATCAACACATGCTGCAGGGAGAAAAATAAGGAAAGTGTTTATACGTTTATAGATAATGATACTCTGCATCACTGGTTCTGAAAGCTTTGCTTTGAGACTTGGGGGAAACCTTCAAAACTCATGACGATTTTGCAACCAGGGCAAGACGGAGGTTTCCGTGTGCCTGACACTGAGAGGTAGTGCAGCTCTTGCAGGGCTTACTGCCTTCTGCCGGTGAGGAACAAGGATAAAGCATTCCCTGTGTTTGCCTCCCTGGGTGTCAGTGGTCCTGAGCTCTCTCTGGATGTACTTTTGATATTTTGAAATGAATAGCAACTTTTGTACTTTGATTCATTTTCTCCTTGTAACATGCACGTGTGCGGCATGTCTCCCTCCCTCCTCCACAGGCAATTCCAGTGTTACTGAGTAACTGTTGGCTTTTATTTTCAGTCAGGATCTGGCGCCATTACAATGAATTTGGACTTTTCACTGAATACTGTGGGCCCAGACAGTAGGCCCTCCTGCCTTCCCTGCCTCCTCTCTCCAGGGAAGGATGCAGTAACCATCTCTTCACCATGCACAGCTTAGGCACAAATGGACTATATTTACGAAGGGCAAGGATTGTTCTGGAGTCATACCCTAGCAGGGAAGAGGGGTTTGGCTTCAACTGTTAAATGACCTCCCATGCTTGTGGCTTCTTCTCTTCCCTCCATTCACACTAAAGGTATGACTCCAGCCTGCATCACATCGAGCAGACTGGCAAGGCAGTCAGACAGTAAGCAGATATTATGCTAATGCATCCTGCAGTGACACAGTTTTCAGTCTATGACTGGTGTCACATCATTTACTAAAGGTACCAAAAAAACCCACAACACCTCTCTGTCTTTTGCAATGAAACTTTATTCTGCTTTCTGTTAGTACGGTGTAGCAAGATGTCTTTTAAAAGGCTGCAGGAGGAAGAGAGAATGCTATGCAAGCTTTTCCCAGAGAAAGTAAAGCCATTTGTATCATTTAGGCACTGCTATTAGAGGTTGTTCACTTACAAAATTATTAACTTCAAAGAAACCTTAACATGGCATAAAAGTTCCTGTAGTCAGCAAAAGTGATATCCATATATACTCCACCTTTTGAACTCATAACTGACAGCTGCTGCTAAGATTTTGTGGCACTTCCCATCCACTTTGCATATCATAGTTTGGCATGTGATACTAGGAGTGGGGAAAATTGCCTAACTGAGGAAGATATATGTGCTGATGTGCTTTAGCTCCTAGAAGTCCAGAGGTGATCTAGCAAAAGTAACTCTGTTCAGGAGCTAAATTCAGCTATGCAGTCGTGGAGAAGCAGCTCTCTCTGGCCCACTAATGTTATGTGGGGGACACTCAACTAACGCCACACAAAATAAATTACATCATTGCTAGTGCTGAATTAATAGTTCCCATTCTTAGTAGTTATTAAGCTGCGCAGAAGCCATTCCTCAGTGACATCCAGTCTCTGGTGTCTTCACAAGCATATGGCTAGTAAGGCATTTCAGCATGAGAAGATCAAAAAGAGGTGGAATGCAGAAACCAGCCACTTCCTTCTCCTGGCTGGTGCATCAGGGGAGCTGCACCCCACCTCAGCATGCAGCTCCTTTGCTAGTGCTGGCATGCAAACACATTCAACGGATGAAGGGACCATCTGACTTCCGGCAGGAGGCAGAATATTTCACTTTTTTCTTTTTTTTCTTCACTGAATAAATTTTGAAAAAATTAAGAAGAAAATTTTCAGTTCACTTCTGTGAATCAGACAGACGGGGTTCGGGAAACCAGACCCCCAGTAGCCCAACTGAGTGCCCCATTCACACTGATGTAAACTCAGTCTTTTTCCAAACCAATGAATGTTAAATCATTTATTAAAATGTAACTGCTTCGGCAAGAAAGACTGAAAGGGGCACTCTGTACTCTTGTAGCTTTGTCAGTGCCTTGGAGGTGGGCGAATCGAAGGTCTTGAAAATGAATCATCAAAACTCAAGAGAAGAGTCTAAACATTAGACTGTTGGCATTTATATCTCGAGTCTCTCGCTCTTTGATTTTTTACTAGAAACATTATCTTCAACCATAGCAATCCTTTCCTGAGGACACTTTCATTGAAATAGTCACATTCCTACAAAGGATTTTAATTGAATCAAATCAGCATTTTCTGACAAAAAGCACTCTGTCAGGAAATGCTGACCCATTTTTGTTAAGACTATTTATTTTAGGGTTCAGATTAAAATTTTTTCTGTCAAGAGGAACCTTCTAGAAAATAAACTTCTAGTGGTAATCAGGTGAATGCAGAATCCCGCTAGCTTTAAAGAAACCTATAAAGCCTATTTTCAAAAAGGACCCCTCATGTCCATTATACTGCACTGAAACTATTTTCTACCAAAGAAACAACTACTAAGCAGACTAAATAAATACAAAGTAACATTAAAACTTTACTAGATTTGGCTGGAAAATTGCTAATGCCACCTATTCTTTGTAAGTGTACTCATTTTTATATCTTTCTTTAGGACTCTGCTAGTTCCTCACCTTACATCTGAGGAGCCTGGAGTCACAGAGCTCCCATGTTTACACTCTTCAGAAATCTTTCTAGGGAGCTGCTCTGAAGTCACTGGTTTTCCAGACCTGAGTCTGGTCCTGACAGGATAAATGGCTAGGCTCCTCAGCTGAGCATGACATTTCTGTCCTATGCAAAAGTCACATTTCAGAATTTACTGCAGAACAGAAATGACAGTTTCCATAAAACTTTTGAAAAACCATCAAGGTCTTCACAGTGCTGGTGATTTTGTGTAAATCATCAGTAAAGATGCTGTTTAATGCATCTTTGCTCTCCAGCATACAGCAGTATTACTTTAAATGAACTTCATAAAAGGGGAAATTTCTGCTCACTATTTGTCCTTATCTATGCAGATACATGTGCATACCTGAGGCTTACGGTAGATACCACACAATGGGCATTTCTTGCATGCATCCACTGGTCGCTGCCTGCCTTGTGCTTCAGGGGCTGCCACAGATAATTCTTCTTAAACATCACAGCAGAACTGGAATTCAGCCCAGATGCTGGAGAAAGCTCCGGGTTTATCATATAGTCTATAAATAATTTGTTCAAACACTGCCACATCATCCGTGCACAATAGGACGTGGGAGGGCTTCTCTTTGCCACCTATGTAGCAACGATTTCTCACACAATGCACTGATTGCGCAGCGTTTGGGGAGTGCTCTCGGGATATGTCACTTGCTTTGCTTAAATCCAAAAGACGAAGTGCTGGAATTGCCCATGCTCTTTCTATAGCAGACTCTCCACTCCTATGTCCTGCTTTTCCAGGCAGAGGGGCCTTATAATTCTCAATGATCCCAGCATAAGTAGTGCAAAGACTTTCTATTGCATAATATTGTACTGAATACCGAACCTGAATGCTATCTGTAAGGCTAAACATGCTGTCTTACTTTAAAGCTCTGCTGCCTAGTGAATTAATCAAAGGGTAAAGGACCATGAGATCTTAGTATGTAACCTCAGTTCTTCGCCTATTTCACTGTATAGGTTCCAGCAAGCAACTTATTTCATGTTTTTACTGTGCTGTCAATTAAATAGAGCTGACAGTACTTGCCTGCCTTAAAGAAATGTGGTGAGGTTAATTAGCTGATGTTTGTGCAGTGTTTTGACAAATTAAAAGTGCTATTTACAGTCTAAGTGTTATTATTAGAGTGCATTGAAACTCCGGCATAAAAGTAATTTTCATTGGAAAATACAATTTTGTTGAAAGAGATATTTTTCCTGGGAAGCGATTCTCTTCCTGCAACAAAACAGAAGACCATGGTCCCTTCCCTCTGACAGGAAAAAAACGGGAGAAATTCAGTGGTGTGAGCTACACAACAGGTTTCCTCCTTGCAGATCCTGCCCGTCCACTCCCCGGCTGACACGGGGATCCGATCCTAMACACCCATAACCACCCTTGTTTGAAACAGTTACACAGGCAAGCATCAGAGCCATCCAGTGTGGGGAACGTGCCTGAGAAAAGCCTCAATTACTTGCATAAATGGGATGGAAGATTAAAGTTCGCCTTCCCCAAATCTGTGTGTGACTCGAGATATTTGGAGAATGGGCTGGAGAGATTGTTTTCTATTTATTATATAACTGTATTTCAAAGTTTGAAAAGCCCAAGTGAGAAAAATAGCATACCTCCAAATATATGGCAATTTGTCACAGGTATTCCCACAAATTTTTGATTTGATGATGTAGGTATAGCTTACCATTTTCTTGTCCTAGTGTGAAAATGGAACAGAAATCAAAGTAAGTTATAAATGGATTTTCCACTGATACAAAGTTCACTAAAAGTTTGCCTTTGGCTGCCTTTAGTGACTAATAATAGAAATGAGCTAGTTCTCTCATTTATTTTTCAAAACCTAGAGGCAAAGTTGGATTCCCTTATGCTCCTCCTACCCTTACACTTTCTATTTCTATCTGCTTCAATGAGACTGGAGAGGAATTATAATTTTTAGTGTGACAGGACAACACTGTAAAGTCTTTTGACCAATGAAAAGTTTCACTTCTGGTTATTCTTTTTAGTTTTGCGGACATTAAAAGGATGCCTGATTTTATTCTGACTCCACATAGCCCTAGTAGAGATAGATAGGCTTGGGGGGGGGGGGGGGTAATTTTTTATTCCATGTTTTGATTTTAGTGAAAATCCTCACTGGAATATAAGTAGGAATAAGAAGAAAGTAAATTAAAAACTTTAAAAATGTTTCTGTTCTTCCCAAACAGCTCTAACTCAGCTGGCATATAAACATTCAAATGAAAGAAGAGTCTGTTTTCAGCAAGGGTTTGCTTCCAGGTTTTCTTCTCCATAACAAATACATTTTCAAGTGGATACAGGGAACAAATCAATCATAGACATCTTTATAGCAATCTTTATGTATTTAAAGAAACTTTTATTTCCCTCCAGCCTCAGAATTCTGTTTCCTGAGTCAAACACACCAGATACTTTCTGTTTTTTCTCACAGGCTATGGCTGCTGAACTCCTTACAACATTTGTCGATCTCCTCAAGAATCCCTCCAGTTTGTCTCCAGCTTTCATAATAACAGTGCCCCAAAGAGGACATCATATTCTAGCTGAGGCCTCTGGAGTACTGACAGGAGTCCCTTAATTATTTTTTATTTATGCATCTCAGAATGATGGTTCCTTTCTCTAGCACAGCATCATTTTGTTGATTCTTGTTCAGTTCAGGATTCATTATAAGCCCTGTAGTATTTTTTTTCTGTCCACACAGGCTTTCTCCATTTCTACATGTGCATTAGTACTTCTTGAATATTGAGCACTTGTTTTTGTTGAATTTCTATGCTAAGTTTAAACTAATATCTCAAGATAATTTTGAATTTAAATTCTATCCTCCCAGGTGTTGACAACCTCTTGCAGCTTGTCATTCACCCCCAATTTCATAAGCATGCTGTCTGTTCGGTTATGCAACTTAATAAAAAAATGTAATTCAGACTTAAACACGTCCTTTCAATTTGCAGGTAATAAGTCTTCCCAGTTTGGTTGTAAAGCACTTATAACTCTCATACTGATAATCATTTTCAAACGGTTCTGTGTCCATCTGATAAGACATGTTATAGCCATGTCACTTGCAACATATTCTCTAGAATATTGCCATAAAGACCGCATTTTGAGCTTTTTTTTTCTTAAGAAACATGACTTCTACACTTTCTTATATAAAACATTCTTCTATTGAGTATTTTTCATTATCTAATACATCTATTTGAGTTTTTCTTGAAGCTTAATTTCTAGGGAGAGTCAACTTTAGGGTAAAGGAAACATTTTTTACAACTTCTATTATCAATAATACTCCTATCACTCTGAGATCAAGGGATTAAAAAAATAGGGGGTTTGGAAGAGACTTTGGAAGAGAGTTGGAAGAGAGTTAAATCTTGTTATTGGTCAGTCTCTCAAAGGCTTTGCTTCCCCTGGGTTTTAAAATTTGTTTTACAGCTGTATTTAAGACCAGTAAAAATATGGCTACAGATAAATTATTTTGCACTCTGTTTAATCTGTCAGGATGGACAGACATAAGTCATATTAAAGCAGTATTTTCAAATATTCCCTAGACTAAGGGTTTGTTCTTCACTGCTCCTCACCTTGTGCAGTCATCTGCATCTTTGTAAAGACACTGTACGTGCCTGTTCTACTCCAGCAACATTTCGCTTTCAGGTTGCACCCACTGAGACAAATTCTTAGCTGGGGAATATGGGTAATGCTTTATTGACTTCAGCAGAATAATATCTCTGTTTTAAACTGGCTGAGGATGCTCTGGCCCACTTCCTTTAAGTTTTGAAAATAGCACCTACATCCCTTCTTGCTGAGGCCAGCACCCACCTACCCGGGTAGGTAATTTTATTGTACAATCTGTTTAGTACTGAAAGCAAAGGACTGAGTCATTTCTGATCACTGCTTTACATAAAAGGGAGTAAGGGAGAACACTACCTTTTTCAGTCCTAATTGCAGTGTAGATCACCTGGTTTACTGCCTCTAGATGAATCTCCTAATTACCAAAAATGTTTTAATCATTATGTACTTTTGAAGTGAACATAATATTATGACATTTGTTTCCAATACGATGAACAGCAGCTGAACTGCATAACCGCTGCATGGAGCAAATCCCTTCAATGACTTTGTTCCTTTCATCATTCAGCTCTGTTCTTTATATCATGAGTAGCTCAGGAGATCTTTTTCCCTCTGCCAGCTGCTGTTCTTCAGTTCCAGGAGGTGATTGCTGGTGGGATTTGCAGACAGGTACAGTCACCTTTGTGTAATTGACTGGCTCATTAATGCTGCCTGCTTGGGCTGCTGGTGGGGGAATGCAGGGAGGTGAAGTCGTCTGAGATTTGCCATGCTGGAGGGAAAAATGCTGCTGCTGTTACCTAGAGTGGAATATGGTTATCTTGGAGAGCTGTGTTAAAACTCACAGGCAAATAAGGGAAAGATGTCTCTCTAAAGAGAGACAGAGCTCGTAACTGCACTTGTGAGCACTGCTTTGAATATTGCTAGTGTTCAGAGCAACAGTTGTGGACACATTAGGTGGTTTATAACTGTTAAAAAAATTTACAAAGGAATGATGCATGCCCCTTGTGCCAAGATCTAGTACATGATACCTCTATTTTTGCAAGTCCCCTCCTGCAATTGTTGACCCTATCAATACCTATGTGTTTTCTTATGAGCACTACTAAATGTACCTGGGGCATCTCTCATGACCAGGAAGGTACAAAAGTGTGGGAGCTGTTACTGCAGAGCCGTCCATGGTGTGCAAGCTGCATGGATGAGGAAAAGACCTTTTGATTCTTCCCTTAAATAGAATCTAAAGAATTCGTTTAATTGGCAAAACTGTGTTTCTGGCAGAAATCCAGCCACTTAATTTGGTGGTGAGAGAGGTATAACGATACAGCAAAGGGGCTGAACAGGCTGTGTACTGGGAATGCTTAACTTTACACCCCTAAACAGAACTACTGAAACCAATCCTGACATTGACCTATCTACAGTGTAGACATTCAGGGACTTGTTTCATTTTTCAGAAATGGTTATATGAAGAATTAGTGGAAACTGCTCAGTCACTTTCTTTATATGTAGGAGTTAAGTCTGCAGCACCTTTTCAAGTCTCCTTATTCTGATTGCCTGATGTGGAATTGTTCCTTTTGTTTCTCTGTAACCTGAGAACAGTGAGTACAGTGCACAGAATATCACTCTAACTACCATTGACATTGTCTGAAACGCATTTTATGCTTGTACTTGAACTAGAAGCCCAGAGTCAAAGCAGCTAATCTGAAAGATTGTTCCCCAGTAGATTTTACCAGGCAGTGTTTTACACAGATGTCGCTGAAAGGTCAAATACCACATAATTCTGCTCTGGACGTGTCATTGAGTCATTTTTATTTTTACTGAGTGCTTACTCTGATCTAAGGGCTGCAAAGTCATTGTGGTTTGGCTGTCAGTAAAGTGAAAAACACATTAAACATCATCTTCATTTTCTTTTTTGGGGGGAGTGCAGTGTCTCCAAGCAGATGGAAGGAGAAGGGGCACACGGACTCTCTGGCTTCACCTCTTCCATAGCACCTGGGACAGGAAAATACCCTTGGCATTTCCATAGTAAAAGGAAGATGGTTTTCCCAAACTCCTGTACAGCAAAGAGCTCTTCTTGTGCCTGTCTTTTACATGATTGAAAAAAAAATGTTTTGAGCAAAATCTTCCCAGAAAACTAGAGCAAGCAGTGAAGAAAAGTAGCAAATTTTGAAAAAGAAAGAGGTAGATAGCTATATCCTTAACAAAAGAGAGTAAGTTGAATTACTTCATATTTGCCACAGGCTAAGACCATGTGGGCAATCAGGTCCTGTGCTTCAGCTGACACGTGGTAACTTGCTAACCCCTTGTAATTCAGCAGCGTGTGGGGGTGACAGGGAAGGGAGCAAGCAGCACTAGGAGCATGTGAAGGTCTCAGAAACTTGGGCTGAGCTGAAATTTGGTGCTATTGAGATTAATAATAAAAATCCCAGTGGCCTATCTGCAGCCAGGATTTCCTTCTGGGTGTTCAAAATCAATAACCTGTGAGCCAAGGAAGTGGACTTAATGTTCACATTTACACTTTTTTTAAATGATGGCACTGACTTGATGTGTTGGCATGCTGGCTTCCTCCTGACACTGGTCCAGCCCGGGCCCCACATTTGAGTGTATCAGCTGCAAACTTCAAGATCTTTCTTTATACTATTCTAGTATCTCTAAATTTTACTGACATTCACTAAGCCCCGCAAAGTACCTCTGAGAGCGTTAGGGCTTTGGATTTTCCCTTTAGAAGCCGGACAAGATGAGAAATAGAAGTGTCCTGAGCTAGACAGAAAATAAGTTGTCTGCAGAGCCTAGGATAGAAATCAGGTCTGGGAAGTCTTGCTGCCCGCTTTCCCCGATCTCACCACATTTTCACATACTGAAAAAAATGCTTCTTGAARCTATCTGTGGAATTTGTTTCATTCACACTATATTCGTCAGCTGGCAATATAAACAAAAAAAGCTCTTGCAGAGAAGGATAGTAGGTTATTAGGGAACAGTTCAAAGGGGAAATTTTGTCAGGGAATATGTGTAGAGATTCTTTTTTTAAATTCTGCAGCAGATTCTTGAAATTCCCAGACACCCTGTTTTCTTCCCTCTACCAGGTATTCAGCAGCTCATGACTCAGGTGCAGCACTGCAGACCCCCAAGGGTAGACAGGGAAAACTGTTTCTGAACCAGTTCATTTTGTAACTCCTTGAAAAATGTGTAATAACTATCCAAGCAAATCAGTGGTTGCTATCTACTGCTTGCTGAATGAAGCACAATTACAGACTTAAACTCCTTGAAATGTCAACACAGAATCTCACTGAGAAGGTGTAGGGTGTTTCCAACTGATCCATCTATGTGTTTTCTCAGAACTGCTTTGATGGGCCCCTTTTTGGGGAAAATTAGTCTCTCAAAACCAATCCTAAGAAGGGCAATGTTGCCTGGCATTTTCAAAATAACATTTAGCCTTGAAGCTGTGGAAAAAATCTATATGCATTTGTTAAATTCTCACTGCTCTTTACAAGAACACAATAGTTATGTTCTGTTAAGTGATCTCTTACTACAGTGAAATCTACTCTTATTTTTTAGTTCGTTTGCAACTATTATTGTTCTTGTACAAAATCCTTCCAATACGTCCTCTTCACATTTTTTTCTGTTGTTTTCTTAGAATAAACCGTTAGATTTGAATGAATGACAGGGAAAACACCCAAACAAACTGTGAACCCCAGAAGGCAGAGAATGATGGGGACAGCATTTACAGGCAACAGCAAACTGTAGGAAACTGAAGACTTGGTTTTCCCACAGGTGCTCATGCTCTTCGACTCCTTTTGACTTCAGTTAGGGTCGTGGGTGTTCAGTGTTTCTGAAACCCATCCTTACATGTGCACAGGCCGGGGAGCGCAGTACTGACTCCACTCAGAATAGATCTCTGGAGGTCTGACTCATGGTCTCTTGCTCTAATTGCCAGGTATTGCAGAGTTTGCAGGGAAATTACTATTGTTGTTCAGGAAGGGTGTATTTAACTGTATACATAGATCCACACGTTCGACTAGTGTAAGTTGCAGTAATTCTATTGACTTCCACCAGCTGAGAATCTTGTCTTTACATTTTAGTAACTATTCACATAAACTTCTGACTATTTTAACAGAAACCAGGCTTGCTTTATTGGTTTATGATTCCCTCTCCCATCATTACTAACTGTCCAACCACACTAACCATGTATAAATAAACACACCATCATGCTTTCTAATTAATAGCTGCCTTCTGAAATGAATTCACAGGTACAATCACAATCCTATCTTGATTATCACAGCTAATAATTATCACCAAGGAGTAATGAGTGTATGAGCAAGGGTGATTAGAAAAGGTATTTCTTTTTTTCTTTTTTTTTGTGCCTTGTGTATGGATTCACTGTTTATAATATAAAGATGAATCTACAATAAGGAGAGCATTCTAGCTTATAGGAGCACACACATGTTCCTAGCAGTAGTTCTTTAAGTATATGAATAGCTGTTTGCTGTTATTGATGTGCCAGTTACAGAAATGAGCACTGATGCACTGAAGGACTTTCAGTAGGTTGAAGCCCACAAATCATAACCACTTGTTTGTATTTCCCATTGCACTAAAAAAATACACASAGTTATTAATAGTTTATAATAAAATATGGTTGTTCCTCCTTTTTCTTGGATGTTTTCTGATGTGATTCTCATTTCAAAGTAAAAATCCAACCACATGTTTCCTCTAAGAAAATAAMTAGATTATTTTGTGCAACGTGAAAGCAATTGCTTGCTAATGGCATAATGCAGATCACTGTTGCATGCAATACTTTGGTTTTGCTCATGTTAGTCCAGGAAACTTGGAATAAAAGACAAATTTTTAACAGCTCTCTACAGCAAATACAAGCATAAGAAACTGTTCTGCAAGCAAATTCTGATTAAAAAATCACTGCCACTTCTTCCCTCTTCCTCACATGTACATCTTCAGCACAGATTGCATGGAGAGCAGATAAAGCAGCTGCAGAAGAAATGTCACACTCACTCGAAAGAGGCCAAATGTTGAAGTGAGGCCACTTTCATCCTAGGTGAAAATATGGCCCAACTAAAAAGAAACCAGCATTTTTTCCACAATGGATATGGTTTACTGCTGTTGACTTTCTCTTTTTCATGTCAGCTTCAGTGTACAAGTATATTCTTCCTTTTCTTTTTCTTCTCTATTTTACAACAAAAAGGCAAGATGTACTCTGTACTGGCAGTTGCTCTGAGAACTGCATTTACAGCTTGTTGTAGTTACAGCAAAGTCAAAGCTGGAGTACAAAGATCTGTTTCTTTATTGCAGATTGAAGAACTGGTTTGGAAAAAAATAAAGAACAGGCTGACTTCTGTGTYATAACTCAAACCAAATCCAAATTCTGATGTTGAGGAAAGCTAAAATATGTAAGATTTAAATTTTGCTAGACCTGACCAAAAATAAATTCCTGCCAATTATTTTTTGACTAACAAAAAGCATTTCTCTGTGTGTGTGTGTGTCATTCTTTGAACTTTTGTTACTGGTGGTTTTTCTTCATGTTTTTGATTCCTGATGAAGGAATGCAAAGATTTTGAAATCTATCTGGAAAGGCAATAAGTTAAAAAGCTAGTTTAAGAAAAATTTCATAACTACCCTGTTTTCTTCAAACTATTTACTGAGTTTTGCTTATCCACAAGGTTTGGGTAAGCAGTCTCGCATTTTTCAGCRTTAATCAGAACCAAGCATCAATGTTTTCTTGCAATTCAGGCTACAATTACTTCTGAAGCAAAGAATGGGATCTGGGTGCCTGGGTAAGTCCTCTGGGTTTCAGCTACCACTCTAGAAAGGACAGTCTTGCATAGGTTTTGTGTCATGTCTGTCAGCCTTGTGGAGATGTCTCAGACAGCATGCAATGTCCAAGATGGCATGAGAGGCCTGTGTCTGGTCACCAGGATTGTTCTCAAGGTGTCTAGATATCAACTGTCACTACTACTCCCTCGAGGGAAGGGGTTGCGATGTTTCATTTTTTCCTCCCCCCTTCAACGTTCTCCACAGCTGCTTGATCAATACGTCCTGATGCTTTTATGACATTTGTTCTTGACCTGTGGAATTTTCATTTCAATCCTGGAGTCAAATAATTTCCTGTAAAAGGCGTCTCTGGATTTACTGTTTGACTTGTACAAGCTTTTGCTGGTCACTTCTACACCTTGATCCTGCAAGACAAAACCATTCTTCCAGTTGTAATGAGTTTTATTTTTGATTCATTTTGGATATTAAAAAAAAAAAAGTTTGGAGTTCAATCCTTCAGCATTGGGCTGAAGGTACAAGCTCAGTAAATTTGCTCTTTTCTTTTTGCTCATTATGCACTCAGTGTTCAGCCTAGCACTACCTAACAAGCAGTCTTCAATCCCCTGTATAACTCCTGAAAACTTTCACTTTAATCAGGGCATAGAGAAAGCTGTGGTCTGAGAGCAAGATCAACATCTGGGCTTTCCTAAACATAACCCCAGTGGTGACATTGACTCCTTCTGTGACCTTGGAGAAGTCATTTGGAGCAATGTGCCCTTGGATTCATAAGCATTTAGGTTATAAGAGACAAGGCTAATGGCCCACATGTATCTGTCAAGAGCAAGTGGTGCAGAGAAAATGAGCCATAACTGACTATGACAAGATACAAATTTTTGTATAAGGAGAAGCAAAAGATACCTTTGAGTCTGGTAGGAATTTCAGGCAGACAGTCTAGATTCCAGGTAAGTATGAAAGTTCATGAACAGCTATGCTTGCAGAGTAATTACCAAGTAGGTTTCTGCAGAAATCTATCCTGAACCCAACACTGACCCCTATTTTTATTCACATGAAGTGTGATGGCATAGAGCATATGAATTGGAGGAGGACAGCAAATTAGGGAGAGCTGTGAGCACATTAGAGGGCAGGGGCAAAATTTAGAATGTTTTTGACTAATTAGAGAAAAATGATGTGATTCATTAGGGAAAAATACAATCATCTGCACTTAGGAGTAATTGTCTGACAAAATACAGAGCAGGGAATGAGTGGCTGGAAAGTACTTCTTCATTAACCTGGAATATAGAGAGGAACACAACCTTAACGCCAATTAACAATGTTGCAAAAAGGGCAAGCACTGTAAGAAAATAGGTCAAAAGAGTATCTATCTGCTACAAGCCACTTGAGATGATCCTTCTTTTGCTGCTCATAAGGCATCATTTGGATCACTGGATACAGTTCCAGGCACAGGACGTGAAAAAAAAAGGTTGTATGGGAATGATCAGAGTCTATATAGCATTGTTATTCTAATTGATTGAAGTGACAAAGTGTGAGGGATAAATATCTTAAAGAATTTAAGTTTCATCTCCTGGTGGCTAACTTGGATGCTTTCAACAGTCAGCGGATCTTGGAAGGAGGACTGGGAATTCTCTTCTGAATCTGCCCACACTGCATAATAGGCCCTTTGGACTTTACCAAAATATATAACTGATAAGGTTGGGGAAAAGGGAAAATTCCACTTAAGGAACATTCATGATCCTTTTTCGGCAGAGGCGCAATTGCTTCCCAAAAAGGAAAGGGAGAGTAATAATATCATTTTTCAACATTTTCTTTTGATATGTGTATTACCTTTCACATCAAGAGTTAATTGGTTTAAAGTGTGATTCTAGTCTCCGTCACCACAGGGGCTCCATGTTTATTGTCTCTCTTTAGTTCTAAGAGCAAGTTCAAAAGGGAATGAACAAATAAAGAAAAAGAAATCTAGCTGTCAGTCACACAAATTCATCTTTAGTCAAGATTGTCTCTTTTATTTCTTTCTGACACATTATTACTGTTATCACTACAACTGTCATTTTTCATCATGCTTCTTATTTACTTCTTAATTGCCCTGAAAGATATTCAGTGTTTTGCAAGAAATCCTTTTCTTTGGTCATATCTCATCATGTATAGCTGTCTTGACCTCTGGGTGATGCATAGCAAATGGAGTGGCTATGAAGCTCTTCTGAGCTGTCACTACCAACAATTTGAGAACAAATGTTTTAATCTGAAATTCTTTTTGATTTGAAATTTTGCAAAGAGCAAGAACTTCTGTTAGTGCTAACATAGGGGAGATGAAACCAGAATAGCACTAGGTCAGTACACCTTGCAATTTCTAGTATTACCATCGCTCAGTCACTTTTACTCCTGGCTGATACCATACTGGATTCAGCTGAAGGTGCCTGTGCCCGGTGCTGATAGTGCAGTGCAGTGCTGGGGGTGGTAGGGGTAGCTGCTGCACTGTAAGAAGACAAGTTGTTCAGAGGTCATATTAAATTAAGGATTTGTTTGGTTACCCATGTGGAAATTAAAGATCCTATGGCAAGTTTTAAAAAGAGTGGAAAATAAACCAAACAATTATTTGCCTTCAGAGCCACTAGACTATTCAAGCATCAAACTCACTGCTCTATAAAGTGCAGGGGAATACTTGCACTAGTGTATGAAATGCACTAACCCAGCCATTTTTTCTTTATTTTGCTACCTGGAACTGTGTAGGTTGCACAATCTCTCAGCTGAGTCGCCTTCTGAGCAGACAGGAGCCCTGCTAGCATAGCCAATTCAAAGTTTCCCTGGAACATGGAGGAGTTTTCAGGCTGAACCAACAGTTTTGCAGACATACTGGTCTCATTTGTCTTTCTGTGTTTGTGATTTGAGAGCAGCAATGTCCTCCACAGTCACAGCCGCACTCTCAAGACTGTCCTGTCCCACACGCTCTCCCGCAGCTGAAGTGGTGGCAGGTATTCTAGAGCCACTTATGACTAGTTTCAATTGCAGGTGCTGAATACAAGCCAGGCAGCTACTGCTCGGCTTAATTTTCTATTAATTTTACTTCAGAGCACCTACCCAAGAGAGCTTAAAGTTTCATAACTGAAATAAGATGATCTTGACCATACCCTTTAAGAAAATAAATTCTTTATTTTCTTACTCAACTCTCATTTTCTGGAGTAGGAAAACTGGTCACTCTTCATGATTTTTGTCTACCACTTTTACATACTTTTTTTTCTTTTCTGTTGAGCTGACATTGTTACTGGAGTACTATTTCCACATTATCAGTGTATTATTTCACTTTCACAATCTAAGATTTTGTATTGGATGTATATGTTGTATATAAAAGGTACATGAAAGAGCAATTCGCAAACTGATAAACAAGACCTGTGGCCATAGTGGAAATGGGTGTAGCAATGCGTTACAGCTAGGAAATGGAGGCAGGTTGTACCCTATGAACCCTTGAAGACTAGTAAGATGAAATAACCCTTGAGGGCCAGAGACAAAATGTGCAACACACTTGCACTCTCTGGTGCATGCTTCAAAGCATAAAGGCAGGACGTTAGTTGTCCCAGGACATAGGCTGAAAGACAGGTTTGTTTGGGGAAGCAAGTGGCAGAGCAGATTGTGAACGATCCTGAACTCTGATCCTCAAAAAGTCCACTCTGATTGTTTTTGTGGGTTACTTTTAAGTAGGAATCTACTGTGTATTTGGAATGTCAATGGTTTTATTCTCTATCCCTTTAATTATGGAGATAGCTCTCGAGCAACTTTGGGACAAGTTTTAGTTTTACCATGGACTCCTTGAATTTTAACCTACAGAGGAATATGTAGCTGTTCTAAGTTATACAACATTAAGGCACTTGACGATTTTCATAATAGAAAAGCATAGGAGTTGAACAAAAATATCCATAAAAGTTAATTAAATCAAGAAAAATATTAAAATAAGAAGACAATGAATAAAATCATCAGGATCAGGGAAGCAGGTTACTCACTATGTGGAGATAAAACACTCTAGAAGACATAAAAAATTAATTCATGAGATATGGGAAAAGAGTTTCCTTATTAGACAGGATGGAGACATAACTATTGTACTCTTCTCTAGGTCAGATCTTTTTGAACATAAATCAGAAAACCTTCTTTGGCTCTAGCTGAACTATAATTATTTACTACAACTGACAATCTGTTCCTAATATGTTTTGAAGAGAGCTAAGTATAACTTATGAAACAAAATTAAATGATAGGTTGTATCTATGTACAGTTTTATGAGTTTGACATTTTGTGAAAGTTTCTTGTCTTAAAGACGCAGACAAAGGATCCTTAGCAATAACTGTGTGTCCTTAGGATTGTCTAAATGGTTCCCATCCCATAAAGAATGACATAAAACCATTTAACCTACCGGACTGACCCAGAAAGGCACATTTGGATATTTTAAGATTGAAAGCATCAATCCTAACCATTGACTTCAGTGGAATTAAATGGGATTTACACTGCTGGATGGGGAGCTGGAGTCACTGGCGGTGTCTGAGGAAATAAAGAGCAGAAGAAAGCAGTGCCCTTTACACAAAACCCAAAATGTATTGCAGAGAAATAAAGGTATTGTTAATGTTGTAGCTCCATGTAAACACTTACTGGAATGACTGAAAGGATGTGGCAGAAGTGACCTGTATTGTTGTAAGATGAGAGAAGAAATTTCAGGGGATTCTCCCCCTTAAATGTCTTCTGGGCCCAAAGATGTTTGATGAGGCTTGGATCCCACTGTACTCTGTATGAGAAGAACGCCTGCAGAGTAACTGTAGGGAGGCAGTTGCTGTTATACTCATTAAAATTACTTATGTTGTAGCATAGTCATAGAAATAATAATATTTCTTGATGTGTGTTTATTTCCCACTGGTACAGTATGTTGTATTATGATAGCTTTGCAGTCGCAGTGTGCTTGTTCTGGTTGAAGAGGCACATTCATTATAAACCCTTCTTTTCAGATGCTTATAACTTTCTGGAAAAGACTAATCCTTTGGCCTGACATTTCCTTTGTTCCTGTCAAACAAAAGGTGCTGATTGTTTTCACTCTTTTTCTTCTGTAGTTGTTAAAACAGATTGGTGGCTTTGGGCATAACAAGCCAATAAGAAAACATCTAGTTTGCCATCACATATTCACATAATATTTTTACCCAAATTTACTATATTTTAATATATTATGTTTCAAGTGGATATAATCACCAGGACAAGCTGTCTGTGGAAATCTGAAGAAAATTGAAACAAAGCTTGCAGCGATCAGAAAACTTTCCTGCTAAATGTCACATAAACTTGATCCAGGATTCAACCAGTTTCAGTCTTTCTTTCAAGTCATAAGTGTGATATTTCCATTTTTACAGAGGACAAAATTTGTTGACTTACATGAAATGAGCATTTAGCTTTAAATCTCTACTAGATTGTTTTCCTGAATAACTGAAGCAAGATTTTTTGAGACTGAGTATGGCTTTCAAGGTTTGGCTCTGTTGGCTATCATTTGTCTGTCTTCACTTACTACAGTGCTTAATTCCTGACATCCAATATACGTTTTGTGTGCCTGCCATCGCTGACACGTCTGGAGTATCAGTCTCTGCAACACAACAGCAGTTATTTAAGAGGTGTCATTTAGTCTGTCCTAATATTAGCCACTCTTGACCTTCTGCACACAGCCGTCCTTCCTGTGAAGCACCGCTAGGATGTTTAGATGAAAGCATGATTATCGTAGCTTTCATTCCAATCAACTTTTTCATGCTTCAGGGCTCTGCATCCCGCAGCACATCACAGCCTACACTGTATGTGTGTGCCTGCCTCAGACTTGAGCTGGGCGTTCAGCAACAAAAAGGAAGGAGAAAAAAGCCTGGCAGATCTATTTGGTCCACCATATCAATTCAAGGCTAATCTGCTAATTTCCCCATGCTGCTGCTATGAACTGAGTGATGTTTATTAAAGCTGGTGGAATTAAGTAGACTGAAGACCAGCAGAGAGACTGAAGACCAGACCAAACAAAATCTGGACCCCAGTTTTAAAAGTTTCTGTGTTTTCCCCCCGGAAAAACAGGGATGTATACCGTTCAGATTACCCTGTCCTTGAAATTTTGAATAGCAAATTTAAAATGCCTTGTATATTGTACTTGCTTATGAGATCCTAGGAGAAAGATTTATATTCAAATACATACAGCCATGCGTGTTTAAAGACATTAGACATTTATCTTTTAACATGGGTTTCTGAATTGCATTTCTATCTAAATGTGCCAGCTTTCTTGTTTCTTGAAATGTGCTGAAGAATAAGTATTACATTTTCTTCATAAATTCAGGGGTACTTCTACAGCTGGCATGATCTGTCATAGCTTTTCTGAAGTGAAAGGGACTATGATAATTTACAGCAGCTATTCTATAAATGTCAGTAGCACCTTTCAAAACTTTGTTCTCTGTTACCTTGGGAACAATTATTCTGTATTGTATATTTAGATTCTCATTGTCACATCTTTTCTGGTACTGAATCTCAGCGGTCACTCCCACTGTAAAATCCCCAGTATGTAACATGATGGCAGACGTGTCCCACAGTGTAGTTCATGAGCAACAAAATAAGGAGAAATTACACAGTCATTTAGAAAAGGCAGTTAGAAGGGTCTGGTGTATAAGAGAGAACCTGCACAATTAAAGTAAGCAGATGTCCTACTATTGGCTCTAGTAGAAACAGGAATGTACTCCTTGTTGTGAAAGATCTGAAGGTTTAATGACTGAATATAACAGTACAAAGAGGACAGAGTCGAGTCAGAATAAAAACAGAGAATGATGTGTTGCAGAGAAATAATATCATGGATGCAATAAACTCCTCAAGGAAGGAATAAGGGGATGTTATCTCAGGGAGAGCTCTGGTGTCAGAAAGCAGATCCATAAACCTGGTCTGACCACGGTATTTGAAATGATAATGAGGCAGAACATTAGTTTCAGAGTAACTTTGAGAAAGCTTCCCATGTTCGTGAAGTGCAGGAATCTGAAAAATGTGTGTGTATGTTTGCAATGTACATGGGGATTCACTTGCAGGATTGTGTCTAACAAAGAAAGAGACTGGCCATACAACAAATGCAACATATAACATTCTTCTGGTGCAGAGCAATAATGAAATACTCACTGTCCCAGGCTGCGTAAATGGGAGCTATGACTTTCGAGCCTACTGACCTCTTCAACTGACTAAACCTCTGTTTATACCTTACAACCATGTAACAGCATTCCGAATTTAATCAAGCCACCTGCTCTATATCACAGTGTTCCACCATGAGAGAGGTATGCATTAAATAGTTGGGAGTTATTGATCTTGAATCTTCTAGAATTGGAAAGTATTCCCACAAAATTGCACCAATGTTTCCTGTGTGGAGCTTTGATGTTTCTGGATGGCAGCTGCATCATCACAGCTTTTTTACCTGAGTTGTTTGGACCAAGATACCTCAAGTGTCCTACATATACTGCAGATATATTTCATTATTCGACTATAGAAAGAGCCTGAAAGCTCAAAGGAAGAACTCATATTGCCACAGGTATAACACACGTTTTTAACATGGTTAACTGTTAGAGTGTAGTTGTACCATTGCCCAGAGAATTAGGGGGCAAAGGTGGTGAAGCTGGCATATTCAAATCCTATCCTAGAAATCAGTACGAAGTTTTAAGTATCTCTGGGATATAATCTGTGACTGTCACAGTTTTTTCCCAGCATTATTAAATTTGATTTCTGTTGCTAATTGCTCCTTTTTTTCAAATGTACTGGAGTAGCTTCTCTTCTTTGACTAAATCATGCCTGCTGTACATCTATACAAATTTCAGAGCAAGTTAGCTTGATGATAGGCCCTTCTAGAGATGGGAAAATGTGTTTGCAACCTGAATTTTGAGGTTTTCTATCCCTGCTCTAAATGCAGTGCAAGTTAGCGGTAACTGATCTGTCATCAAAGTGGTGCAGCTTTAGATGCGTATCAGGACTCTGGGTCCTTGTCTCAGTTTTAACACAGATTTTCAGAGCAGACCTGGATATCATCACTAAACTTGCAGCATCAGTTTTCTTTTAGGGTAGCATAGAAGTGGTTATAGTTCCTTGCCAACTTCTGATTTGGGTGAGTTATGCTTGTAAAGCTCTTTATAGATTAAATGAGCTATATGAGCTTCACAAGGGCTAAGGTAATGTTCCTTAACTGTGGGTCATCTCAGGAACTGGAAGAGTATGATAAAAACATCTCCTCTTTGCCATGGTAGTAATTTTTGGTGCTGAAGCAGACGGATAAGAAACGGACTTTACCCTCTCTCCAGGTCCCGTTTGACTCTAGAGCTCTGGGATTAAAAATCCAGTCTAGAACCGGTATTTACAAAAAGCGTCTCATGGACTCTGTGATTTTGTTTTCAATATGTCATCATCAAATACCCCTCACCCTCTGCCCCCCCCTGAGGACAGTGACAGGTATGTTTCTGCACTTGAAAGGACAATGGTGTGGTTTTTGCCATTCAGGGAAACAGCCCATAACATTTCCAACTGTCCCATCTTTTGAAGTGGTACTGAATAGATCATCCACATCTGTGATGATCATGGCAAGCAAAGGAGGGCCTGGCAGCACCAGGCAGTGATTTTCTGTAATGCAAGAATGTTGGATGCTTACAGTTCCAAATTGATTATGTTATACATCCTTTCTACACAAACCTCATTTACATAAATGAATCATGAAGCATCTTTGTGCTAAAGAAAGCTACTGTAAAAGACCACCAGAACTTAGTTTTTGCCTAGCTAGCTTGCTTTCTCTCTCTTCTTTTTGAATCTCTGAAATTAGCTGTGGACGAGAGTGCCATTTCCCGAACCGCTGTTTGGAGGTGCAATATCAGGAATACCACTCCTTATTCCCTTACTTTCCCTTTTTTGCCTGCCAGTGATTTTTCCTCTTCATAAGCTCCTTTTCCATCTTTGCTTTCTCAACACGCCCCTTGAACAAAAAAAGCCTTAGTAATCTTCCCCATGCTACGCAAGCAAATATCTTGCTTGGTTGGTCATTTATCTGCAGACTTCCTCTGTCACAACACCTTTTTGGTTATTTATCCCCTCACAGCACTTTTACGAGATTTTATGTATCTTTCCAAGCATGAAATAAGTACATGCATTTCCAGGAAATATATTTTACAGACCAGTGGGACAGATATTCTCACTGGGATTAACATCTCTATTTCATTTTTGACTCATTATTTGCATGGTACCAGAGACAGCTGGTTTTCATTGTCACATTTTTTTCTTCTTTTGTTGTTATTATTTTTTAATGGCAGTAACATATGAATTTTTAAATTCACTGAAAATAGCCTGAGAATAGTCATTTTAACTTAAAATTCTAATCCCCTTGAATATGTGGTTCCATATCCTTGTTTTAATAGAAAAGTACTTGAAGAATTTAGCAAAGCTAAGCACTTTTTAGAGCTGCTTTCGTGATAAAGGGGCCAAATAGTCCTCTCTCCCATGTGCGAAGATACATGTGGGAATTTTTCTTCAAAATGCATTCAAAATTTTCTAAGATGTTTTTAATAAACTACATGTCATAATTTTCAAATCACTTGCTTGAAAAAAAAAAAAAAAGAAAAAATGACAGAATGGTCATGGATGTCTTCTCCAGTACAAGCAAAGCAATGATGGAGCTTTCAATTTAATATACTAATTAGAATTTTGTCTCCTGCAAATTCAAATTATCCTTCTGGAAAATAAGGATCTATTATTCAAATAGCAAAAACAGTAGAAAAGAGGCTTCCCCTCACAGAAGAATTTGAGTCTTAGTCTGAGACAAATTTTTACCTCCCAGAAAAAGCTCTATATTTGTGCTCCTAACTGAGTGCCAAAAGAAATGACCACGTTACTGAAGAACAACTGACTTAACTAATCCATATCAAGTGCAGCTACTCAAAAGTAAGGGTAATCTGTGTTAGTTTGGCCTGGGTTGTTTGTACCCTCTAAGAGACTGACAGTCAAATGCTGTTTGAAGAAGTAGTAACTTGCATCCCTCACAAGGAGGAAGCTGTGGCTTGAAAGCTTTTTTTTTTTCTTTTTTTTTTTTGTCTGTTCTGCTCATCACCTGCATGAATTCTGGTGATGTTACTACAGGCAGTTAAATTTCTGCAGCATATGGGGAAGAAAGTAAGACTTTTCTATCACACAACTGGGCCGAGAAAGCTGCCTCTTAACCTTATGCTACTTAAACAAGTAGCCACTCAGTCGTCAAAGTCCATAATCTTGGAAAGCATCTTTTCTCAATGTTTAAGCATATACTTAACTTTTAACATGAACTTAAGCCCTACTGCTGTCAATAAGATAAGAGCATGTCCCCAGATGCTTTCCTGAATGAGGGTTTTATCTCAGCTAACTTTGTCAACATAGACACTTTTCCTAAGACGGGACAAATTTCCTATTGGAGTTTTTCTTGGTCTTTACTGAGCCCAAACTACACAAGGCAACTAACTTGTAGATATCGCTCAATGGATCTGATTCTTAGAGGCTTTAATAAAATTTTCAACACCAGACTGTCACCAAAAAAAAAGGAAAAAAATAAAAAGCTTACAACCAACTTGAAACATTAGTGGGTACATCAAAGTGCATTTCGCAATGTTTGCCATATTGCATTCAGGCATACTCGGTACCCTATTAAATCAGGGATTATATCCCACCAGAGGCTCAGCTAATGATCTTTCAACTTTCAATGACCCTTAGAGGTGTTTAGCCAGACCTTTAAATCATATAAAMAGAAATCAACAGAGTGGTGCCAGTTCACACTTCTTGGTTATCCAGCCCACAGTAGCAATGCTGTAATTCTTCAAACGCATGTTTTTAAGTACATGACTTCTTAATTTGCCCATTCGGAAGTCTTTCTTTGGCCACTGCCAGACACCTCGGTGTGACCTCATTTGATTTCTATAGCAGCACACCAATTTGCTTGGGGCACTACACAATTCAGAGGGAAAAAGATGCAGTTCTGCACAAAGCAAACTCACACGTGTCACACGGTTTGTTCTCTCTATTGACTTGAGTTTCTCCCAGGGCTTGCTGTGATGGCCAGAATGCATGCTAACCCGGGGCTGGCCAGACTGTGCTAGCGAGGCTGTTGTTAATTATTGTGCAAGTTTTTCTAGATTCCCTATGCTCCTAGCTCCTGTTGACACTGTGAGGCATGTCCAAACATAGATAAATTTATTTCAGCCTTAACCCACAAGATAGAGATTTCTGTGAGCTTTGCATAAAAGGCACCAGATTGTTATTTCTTTTACTTATCTGCTCTTTATTCTTTAATCCTGCTCTGTCTTCCCCTCATTTCAGTGTTCTTAACACCTTGCTCCCTTTAATTCACTTCTGAGGCTTTCTGGTTATTAATTTTGAGTTAATTTAATACAATAGTTTGGATTTGATTATCTGAGAGGCTATTACCTGTGAACGTCTCCATGGTAAAGAGCATAAAAATTCAAGTTTAAAATGGGTTTGAATGAAGCACTACTGAATTGCTTTGGATAAACTTGGACTCCTTCCTAAAACTTTTATTTACTGCTAGTCCCACATGTGACTGAGCTTTTATAAAAAGATCCAGATTTTATGTATGTATGCATATGTACGTACATTCCTTTGTATATGCATACTCACAAACTTGTAGGCTTCTCAGAATGACAAAATCAATTCTCTTGGTATTTCCAGCTGGGATCAAAAACAGAACTGCCAAGCAGCTTCAAGCAGATTGGTGAGATTTCAGGTCAGGCTTTATAGACAGGAGATTTATACATTTGGTATATTTATTTAATTATATTAAAAGCACTAGCTGTCAGCAAAGCTATAGAGGGTCACAAACATTTCCAATCTATTGCAGTTCAAGACTTCACAACAGTCTTCACAACAGGGAGGTACACATGAAGTGCAATTTTTGTTCCAAAGACATCATGTTTTATCCTCTGCAGATGATTCAGTCCTGGTTATACCTAATGCCTGGAGGGATCTGAGTAGAAGCATACTCCAGAACTAGAAAAGAGTGATGTAGTTGATGCCTTTTTGGAAAGACAGAAAAATTGAGTGACTAAGGGTTGCATTCTGCGTATTTCTGCAAGGGGGGGAGAAGGGACAAGGGAAAAAACTTCTTCAAAGGTCAGAAATGCAGACACCTATGTAAAGTCTGACTCTAAAAGCTTTACCACCTAGTGAGTGTTGATTAAATCCTCACCTGCATGACATTCGTTTCAAGTAAAATTAAATATTGCATTAACTACTTTTCCAAGTTCACTACCAGGTAACGCTGCCAAGGCAACTCAGTCCTGCCTGGCAAGGTGCTCCAGCCTCCTGTACTGGATATTCCCCAGAGGACGTTATTGATGTGCTGCACTTAGGTAGTAGCTGAGTGAAAAAGAAATGTTTTGGACCTCGGTGGCCCAGGCTGTGGTCTGAATCCAGCCTGCAGTGATTTCTGATATAGCCCTGTGATGCTCAAAGGGCTGAGGGTAAATAGTGAAATATGCACAAGCCCAGCTACTGGCACCTCTTTCCGTGAGGTACCCAGGCAGCTGCCAGGACTGCCCAAGCCCCCACGCTGTGGACATGTCTCATACCAGCAGCTGGCACGAGAGTTTGGACCAGCCAGGGCAGAGCATCAAGCAGACTTGCACTCACACTGCAAGCAGGACTCACAATCACCTTGTCAGATTTATGGTCTGTCCCATGCAACTGCTCTCTTGTTCCTCCTTGCCCTGCTGCCATCCAGCACACAGAAATCACCATTAATGCTGCGGGAAACGACTCCTTCCCAGTTCCTGCTGTCTGAACAAGCTCTTGGCAACTCTTTGGCTCAGTCGATTTCTCTCTCTTCTCAGACTGTATTTACTGTGTCAGCTTTCTTTCTGACATACCTAAACTTTGTAGCATTTTGTTCCTGCTTCTATTATTTATGTAATTGTTTTTATATGTTACAAAATAATATATAAAATATATAAAAGTTACAAAATAACTTTTAAAAATAAAAATTATTCTACTAAATGCCAATGTACAGCTACTTTTTTAATACCTGTGCACAATAGTTATGTGCTGCCATCTCCCCATGAGATGTTTTTCACTTTAATTAATATTTGATTGTATTTTTGATACAGTTACTCATCTCACAGATGCTCTGACATCTGTTTGATTTCATTGGGACTTTACCTGGACTAAGTGGGGATAACGCCACTTATCTCTTTTGAAAATGACTTTAATCTGGGACTGGAAAAGTCTTTGCCAGAGCTCAATACTTCTTTTTTTTTTAAAAAAAAACTACTGTGAATGAAGCTTTGCAGGACTGGGCCCTCCTTTGTGACAATGTCAACAATAAAATGATTCTGTTAAATAAAAACCCATGAAAAGTTATTTCAAAATGCGAGGTTATGTGAAGCATTGCAAAGAGGCCACAAAGCATAAACAAAGCTTGCCTACACATAGACAACCCCACAAGATTAAAATAATTTTGTCTGACTTTGGTTCACTCCTATATATGACCCAGGACTGTCTAAATGACACAGATGGTTAGCAAAGCTACTGGAGTCCCTATCCTCCACCAAAGTTAACCAATCACAGCAGGGAATTAGAAGTAAGACCTATAAAAACCACGACATTCCCTTTCCTGGTAAAAGAGAATATTTGTGTGTGTGTGTGTGTTTTTTGGTTTGGTTTGGTTTTTAACCTTTGGTGCTACCCAACAAAGCACTGATCTAATGTACATTTCAATGGTTGATTTGTTTTTCCAGTTTATGAATTTTTTTTTTTGGCTGCAATTTTTGTTCTCTGGAACTATTTCTATTCCCTATCTGTTCAATGGATATAAATGGCAAATACTGTGCATGACAAGAACCACTAAAACTGAGTGCCCAAAGTCAGTGTAATTCCTCTAATAACTTTTCTCCCCAAAAGTATTACTGCAGAAACAGACAGTCATACAGCATATACAACACAGTGGATTTGTAGTCATTATCTCCCAAATTTGTTTGTTAACAGACGGATTCTGGGCAAGCAACCCAATATGCTTGTGTACCAGTTTATACTCTGGCTCAAGAACTGCCAGTGAATGTCATAAAAATATTAGCCTAATTCACATGAAAGAGCTTTTTTTTTTTTGCAATTTCATTTTCCATAATACCTTAAAGCCACCATTTTCACTTATGTGTTTATTTGGGAGCTTGCAAGATTTGGAAACAGAATGCTGAGTATGGATAAGATCAATATGCAGCTTTTCTAGCATAGCAGTGTTGCATTTCTGTAACTGATGGTATCTCTGTGTTTGAGCCTCTGGCAGATGAAAATCACACTGTAGCCTAGTAAACAATTTAAGATTATACTCCGCTGTAAAGTCTGCCAGGGAATTAATTCCATAAGTAATTCACTGATGCCAGAAGAAAGCAGGTATGATCATATAAATATATATACAAAGGCTTACTGAAACTAGAGTGGATTAATTCTATTCAGGCCATAAGATTAGTTCCAAAGATAGCAGCTTTTTTTGATAGAGAGGAGGGAGGCTGATTTGAGGTTTTTGGCAATAACTACATAAAAGATGAATATATTACCCTAGGTTTAAGCACATGAGAACAGGTTCAGAATCTGTGAATTTCATATCTGCCTTATCTGAAACCTAGATAATAAGATATGTTTAAGGAAATCTAGATTAGTTTTGTCTTAACATGAAAGAGTTCCATACCTATAAATAAGAATATGGCATGCATATTTGACTCTCTTTCATAGCAATTAGTGAGACTTGAAGAAGTAACTCAGTAGTAAGAATTTTAAGCCATGTTTCTTTTCAAATCACGTGGGTTTATTGATAACACAGCCTGATATTACAAGACTTTTGGATTTTAGCTCTCCCACCATAATGAGATGTGAAACCGCTTTCAAGGCATCCTTAATTATTATGTTTTAATAATTGTAATCGTCCAGAAACTGTAATTGCATGTATACACCTCTGATATGTGTACTTACATACGCATGCCTGAACAGCCACATGGATATGAATATGTGTGCATGCAAGCACATGTACATATACACACACTCATGAAGTCAGGCACTCACTAGGAATAGCATATGCAAGTGCTTTATGACAAGCAAACACTTTAGTAATACTCAAATTTCTACAAGAAAATTTGAAATTACTTCCATTTCCTTGTGTTAACATGCATCTCAAAAAAGGCAGAGAGAATTATTAACAATAATGGCATGAATTGTTAGGCATATGCCTAAAGATGTTTTATTATTATTTCCTGGTAAATTAGCATGGAGAATTCCAGCTTTGCAGCAAAAGTGAGAGCAGAATATTAGGTCACTGGTTAATAACTGACAGCCTGCCTACCTGCCTAAGGAAGACTACAGAACAATAATATCCTGCAGACCGACTCTATTCCTAGTAAATTATTCTTATTGTTTTTTAATTTACAGTAGAAACTGTAAATAGAACTGAAACTCCTTGGAATTCATCGCTCAGCAGCTGAAAATCTCAACTTTTGGACAAAACAAACAAGCAGATAGATTTGGGATAGGAAAAGAGCGCTGAATTTCAAGTCTTAGGTTGTAAAAAAGCCATTTTTGCATATTCTGCAAATATTGTTTTGATTCACTTGTCCTATTTCAGTAGCAATTTTCTTCAACTGAACTTAACAAAATATCTAATACAAAGTGTGTGTGTGGGTGTCCTCTCCACGGCAGGCAATGTGCAAACACATGATGAGAAAGAATACCTTTGCTAAGATGCTTTCAGTCCTAGCTGGAATTTCTGAAGACAGTTGGCTTCCATATCCTGCAGCCATTCAGTAGCTTCTGTCATCTTTTTATTTAAACCCCTTGGGAAATTTCAGCCCAGATTTCTATCAAAGAGAGATAAAGAACAGGTTGGACATTAAGGCATAAACGTACCTGATGAGAAGATTCTCTCTAACTGAGGAAGGACATTTAAGTGCTTGCCAGAGTTATTTCCTGAGCAGTTTGAAGCAAACTGGTCTGAATGAACTACAAACAGAAGCTCCGCTTCAAAAGCTCACCAAATGCAGCCCACTTCCACAGGGACAGGAGGGTCCAAAGCAGGACGTGGTCCTTTGGACAGTTTCAAACCATTTCTTCAGTGATGACTCTCAGTCCAAGGGTTCAGACTAAACCTAGTCTGAAGCAAAAGTCTCAAACTGCAAACAGTGGACACATAGGAAGCTCGGCATGGGCTACATCAACCTACTACTTTGCTCCTGTTTCACCAAATTACTCGGTAACATAGACATAGACATCGAGTGGGCACATGTCTGACCATAGTCTTTGGTGAAGTCCCACTGGTAGCCTGACTGCATTCTGGTCTGATCCACCAAGTCCTTCCTGAACCAGCATCTGTGAAGATAATGATTTAATGTGTCATTTAGTAGACATCCAGCATTAAGTAAACAAGTAGAATCATTGATCAAATTATTTTAAAGTATTTAAGTGTTTTGCTGACCTGAGGCCAAGCAAAACTGCTAAGACCCCTTGAAAATCTGGCTGTTTCCTTTGGCTGAGGAGCTGAACTTTTTGTAAAATCTGGCTGCTGTTAACTTGATTGTTCTCATCAGGCTAGTGTCCTTCAAGTCCAGAGTTTATTGCTTAACCACAAAACCATTTCTTTTGTCACCGCACAGGTTCCTTTTCATCCCCTTTCCTATTACAAGTAACTGTGGCAGAGGCATTCCCTAAGCAGAGTATTTCCTTGAAGGGACCATGCTGGTTAAATCTCATGTGAATTGTTTAAAATTACATGAAAAATTAAACAAGTCAAATTTCTGCTCTCCATGATAAAATGTGAGGGAATATAAAGGGAACAAAGCAAGACAATATACCCTACCTATCATATTTGAGGGTTAGATTTCCTTAAACTGTACATTGTATTAAGCTAATAGGCTTAACAGTGAGAAAAATTGTTTATGAAACAGACAGTTTCTTCTTTATTTTTTTTAAAGACTGACCAGAGTATTTTTGTGGCATTTATAATATCATTAAGCAAGGATGGAATTTCCTGAAATGAAATAACCATTCCTGACTTTTAATAGATAATTTTGTGCTATTCTATTATGTTCTTTTGTGTCTTAGCCATTGTCACCTAAAATGACCAGAAATGGCTTTGGTTAGTAAGAGGACAATTAAATAAATTATATCAATTGCTATTTCATCTCCTGGATCCCAAGTGCTTTATATTCATTTATATTCATATATTTATATGCTTTGTATTCAGGAGTCGCTTTACCACTGAAATTGAGCCAGTTGCACAACACTGGGGAGCCAGAGGCAGGAGCGAGGGGTACTGAGTAGCTGTCATGTGCCTGTCAGAGAGGTCTCAATTAGGAGATGTCTAGTCTGAAAGCCCTTGGACTCTATCCTGTATTTCAAACATCTGTAAAAACACATACATGTATAGTGGTTTTACTACATTACAGGGAATCAGAAAACTCTGCCTGTATTCAATGTAAAGCATTCTTTCTGAATAGATTTTCAGCTATGTAACTTTGTAGCTAAATTCTCTGCCTTTTATTGCAGAGGTAGAGAGTTCAAAGCCCAAGCGGTTTTAGTTTATTAGGAATGCCTCATATCTATTATTCTTGCAATTTCAAATAGATAGCTACATTTTCAACACATAATTAATTTTGGCATCCAAAGGTACTCTCCACATTTAACAAAAATATTTAATCTTTTTTTTTATTTAAGCATGTACTCACTGTAGTTGTAAATTCATGAAATTTGAAGAAAAAAAATTGCTGTGTCATATATCAGGCACATCTGTATGAACAGCAGTCACAGAGGTCAACCGAAGGAGCTGGCTGGGCAGACCCACATGAGTACTTTAACAGATATTTTGTATTGCCAAGAAGAAACAGTAACTTTCTCAATTTGAGATTAAAAAAACAACCCTCTTCTCATAAAACCCTATGTGTGTCCCAGTTGTCAGAGAACTAATCCAAACCCCTCAGGGACATTGATGGAAAACTTCAAATGGCATTCAAAGGGCTTTAAATTAGGCCTTAAATCTCTTCAGCCTGGGCCATTGAAAGTCTCCTATCAGTTTGTGACTGTGAGCTTGTTTATCCCTTCCTGTTATGTTGTGGACTACCAGCTTTAAAACTACTGAGGAAACTAATTAGAGGATCTTATTCTTTCACTGAGAGTGAATGGCTCCGTGGCCGAAGAGACAGACGGTGTTTGCTTGAACTTGCCTCCTGCTTTGTTTCTCCTGCAAAAGAGTAAGGTGCTATTTTTTTCCTCACACTTTGCTGCAATCCATCTGTTGCAAGAGAGAGGCAGAGGAGCAAAAAGTGTTACGGTTCAGTATATGTGAGCCTTGAGCAAATGAACTCTAAATCAGTCCAGATGATCAGGAAGGTGCATGTGTTCCTGGTGTGGAGTCAGCCCACGTCCACGGTTCAGGTCGGCTGCAGTGGCCAAGGGAGTATTTCACTGGTTTTGCTGTTTTAGCATACCTGCCATTCTCCTGCAGGAGTGGGGGAAGGTGCCTTTGTCCTGCATCACTCTCAGCAGACTGTAGGTCACTTTGGGCTGTGGAGCAGGTCCCTGGCATCTTTAGGAACCCATCAGGAATTAGAGATTAGGGCTGTTCTCACTTATGCCAGGCCTTATTTTCAATATCCAAATTCCCAGAGTGACAAGGAGTCACTATGTACAGTCCTAACGCAGGTGGCTTTATATGACACAAGTCAAAGAAACAGGGAGAGATGCGGAGTGTCAGTGTATGTATATCCAATACTGCTGTGTATGCCATAGCCACTTAGCAAGCTATTGCCTTTTGAAAACCATTCTATCCCTCCTTCAAAGGCACAGGAGACAGATCATAAACCCCACGGGTTCTGTGGGGTTTCAAACCTCCTGCAGGTGAAACCCAGAGAGGAACTCTCCCAAAAGAGACAGCCTCACATCACAGAGCATCATATCTCCCAAATGGGGAGCTGAAAGTGTTTGTTCTTAGAGTGGGGCTTGGCAGAGAGAATAGATAAGGTAGGATACATGCTTTACCAATGTGGTATCATTTTCATTCACTTTAATTCTGCTGCAATATAACAGTCCTGCCAAATATGTCTTTTGAAAGACACGTTCACAGATACTAGCAAGTTCATAAGCACAGCAAAGTACTCATTTTTTTGCAGAAGAATACCCAATTCCCTGCTGCATGGCTTGGTATGCAGGGACCCCATTACCAGGCAGTGAAAGGCAGCTCACCTCACTGCTCTGTGTCTTGGATTTCCCATCCTCCACACATGGTAAGACAAGGACAGTAAAACCTCCTGCTTTACATGTCACTTTGAGATCTCCTGGTGACAAATGCTTTAGAATAGGTAGGATTTGCCAAAGATCTTAGTGGTCTCCCCCGCCATCTCAGTGCTTACAGCCAGAGTTACAAAAGAACAAAATAAGCTGAGGGAGATAATTAATTAAAAAATCCTATTAATCTATTTTTATGCCTAAATGAGGGCTGATTTCTTAAACATTAGTCTTTAGTCCTAGTGCTGTCCTCTGTTACTGCTTGTGCCAGTGATGTCTCTTGTAACTTGTGTCCCTTAGGTCTTTTAACTTCTATAAGAGCAAGTATCTTTAACCTGTAAGTAATGCTTGTAATGGCATGGGCTGTCCTGAAAGCAGGAAGAGAGATAGGGAATGCATATATTTGTTAAAAAAATCAGTTTGCTGTATAACCTTAGTGCTTGAAAGTCTACTTGAGAAAAAAGCTTCTTACATTTTTCCTGAAATGTAAGCTTTGTATGGTCCACTGGTCTTCAGCTGATATGCACAAAAGCGGAAGAGACATAGGAAACCAAGCCTGTGGTTGCATTATGAGTCTGTTTGCTCCTTCCTAGTGATGTTTGAGTATCTTGGCCAGTTTCAAAGTAAATTTGAAAAGAGGGGAAAGACATCACAGATATTCATTTCTGGAGGTTTCAGGGAAAAAAAAGAATGCGAGTGGAAGAAAAGACCCGAATAAATATCCCTCACTGAGAGGAAGGTTGAAGAGTGATCTCAGCACAAATTAGGCATTAATGAACCTACATCATGATATGGATGTGCCAGACTTAAGAGAAACTTGGAGCAGAGAAACATAACACAAGCATGAGACAAACATCTGAAGGAAATCAGGTTTCGTTACTTCTATTGTTCACAGAACAGTTTTTTACCCATGCATAGCTAACAACAGGTGCATTGCAAAGACACAGCATTTCCATCTCCAGTACAGCTGAACATCAGAAGGAAGCAACAATATCACTTTATCCTCCCCAGCTCACCCCATTTTTCCTTTCAGCTTGGAGACTGCATCTCAGATGACTGTCAGCTGACAGCCCTCTTGAGCATGATGGAGGTGACCTTGGGTGAGTCACTTAACTTCATTTTTTCCATTTTAAAAACTGATATAATAATAATAATCTAATATGTACTTCACAGGGGCGGGAGGCTTAATTAATGTTTATGAAGTGCTTCAAGATGAGATCTGAGGATGAAAGCACTATGCAAGTGCAAAGTATTATTATTTTTTATTATAGCTTACAGCTATGTAATTGATGAAATATTCCAAACCTGATCCCACATAGACTTACTTCTGTACTATAAACCCTGATTATCTTCATGCACAAACAGCTCATACTTACCTTGGTCTGATGACATGAACTGCATCAGTGGTCTCTTTTTGTTGCTATTTCTATGGCCCAATTGCTGACCTTCTCCTCCATCATCTTATTTGGCTTTAAATTGAAATTATTTTCTTCAGTCACCAATGAATGCCAGCAAAGGGTGGGTTTGGTATTAAATCACATTTTTAGGTGGCAGCTAACAAAGTGGCCTTGTTTAACCATTAGAATTACTTGGGCCCATATAAATCATTTAAGCTTTCCTGAAACATATGGGGCTGTGCCAACACAAACCAGTGGAGGGTCTAGGCACCTTCACTTTTGCCATGGTGTCTGCATGGGAGAGAGAGGCAGTCACCCCACCTTAGCTGCGTAGGAGAGGATAAATGCACAAGGCAAATAAGTCCCTGCAAAGTTCCTGAGACCTAAGCAATAGAGAAAGGTGAGTTGAGGGACAAGACCATTAACTGCAGAACACAATGGACTTAAACGCAGCAGGCAGCAACCCCTGGACTTAAACCAGTTAAACTAAGTCCAGAACTGAGCCGTGTCCTCTGTACGAATGCACCACTCTGCTCAGAAATAATGTTGGGTTCTCTAATCCAGAGCTCATAAACTGGCCATGCAAACACCTTGAGTGGGGATACTGATGAAGGGCATTTTCAAGGGAAATAAAGACATGGAGAAAGATAGAAAATGACAGACTAATCAAGGTTGTGATTGAAGGCAAACTTGAAGGCAGAGGATGGTAGAATAAAAGCCCTTCTTGACCTTTTATCCAGTTTGCTTTGACACTGAAGAGATTTCACAGAGATTCATCTTAAGACAGTAGCAAACACAAGCCTGTGAGGAAACTCCCCAGTGGCAAGCTGAGTTCCTGACCTGTGCCTCATGGTTTTTCTGGCTTATGGGTTCCAGTTGCTCTGTGTGAGCCTGGTGCCGTACAGGGGTGTCATGTCAATTACAGAGCAGAGCAATTTAATGGGAGACACTGCCAGGCACGCTGACATTGGCTGAGTAATTCCTTCCAGCAGGAAGGAAGAGGAGAGACTGCTATTAAAACGCCAAACCCTTTCTATGCCAGCACACCTGTAAGAGAAGTCAGATTTTGCAGTGAAAATGGGACCTACTTAGTTCTTCTCAAGTGTGACAATGAGATCTCATGATGGGTATTGGTCCTCCTGGTTTGGCCTTGTATCGATGTGTCTACAGTAGGACTGCACTAGGCATGAGGGTAGACAAGCCCAGGCTAGAAAAGCCCAGGCTTCACTGAGTTGCCATCAGACCACTGGCACATCTGGGTTAGCTCTCCTAAAGTTGTCGCAATCTCTCTGTGCTACCACCCAGCAGGGACCACCAGTACCAGACAGTAGTGTAGACAAAGTCGTACATAACACTGCAGTCCTCTGACTTCTAAGCACAAGAGAAGCAGCAAATTAAAGAGAGCGTGACAAAAGCCCCTGGGTGTCCTGTTTATTTAGAGATCCTGAAACAGAGTCCAAGTGCTGAGAACAGCCCTATTCCAAGTGAGGGCAATTTTCTTTAAGGGTCACAAGAACATATACATCATCTTCCCCCTACCATTCCTATGAGTGAGGAAAAGGTTATCTCCTCGCTGAAAATATACAAACCAACCAAGTTTTGCAATCTTGAGAATGAGAGTGTTACAGATTTTTACACCCAAATAAAAAGTCTTCATATCTGTTTTAGAGCCTTCATATCTGTTTAATTAGTCTCAGATTTTACCTGGGGTCTTGTCACACCAATTTACAATTTTTCTGGTGTCCTTTGTTCTCAGTATTTTGGGGGCTCCCAGGCACTTTATTTCAGCTGCCCAAATTTCATCTGATAGGGAGTGAGGAAGGAAAAGGTGGTTCTTTGTAATCTCCAATGGCAAACAGTCCTTACACCCTAAGAGACCCCCAAATCTGACTGAAGGAAACAAAAAGTCTGAGTATATACAGACTGTCATCCTCAACACTAACAATGTAAAAAGGGGGCAGTGGTTTGCTAGGGGGGCTTAATAAGCAACTTGTTTCCATGGCAGCCAGTTTGGAAATCTATATCTTGCTGCAACACTTGTTAAGAAGAACCTATTAATAAAGATCTGCTCTGAGGTCAGGGAAGGTACCAAAAGGTAATGGCTCACAAAGCAATTCTAAGTACAGAGATACTTTTCCCATTTACTGTATCCTCTTGCCCTTTTCATAGCATTGATCTCCTGCCAATCTCATAGATACTCAATTATTTCAAAGTTAAAAAGATGCAGAAAAGGCTACAAATGGGTGCTACATATCTGCTAGGCAGAAAACTGAGAGCTTAAAGAACCCATGATAAATCTTTCTCCATTCTACATGCCCTCTCAGACAATGCGGTTTAAACTCAGTGGCATTCAATGTCCCTTTGTTCCACAGACGCTAGGAAATGAAATATAATCTTCATTTTATAATCATGTCTACATGTACCCCTTCCCTCTGTTTTTTTGTTTTGCTGTTCCTCAGAGGAGCTGGTAAATGTTTGTCTTCCCTATATCCTCTGCTGCTTTTCAAAGTCAATTCCACTCCATTATCCCCAAATTAAACTGTCACAGAGAAATGTCCTATAAATGATGGGTTTCCAATACTTAAGCACAAAATTGAAAGTTAAAAGTTAGAACAAGAATGCAGCAATGGATAGAGGTTTGGACTACGTACCTCTTACTCTGTGTGAGCTATCCCTGCCTTGGCTTCCCCTACAGAAGAGGACATGTTTCCTTCCAGTTATAGGCTGGAGTAGCTGAGGCCTTGCAAGCTGGGCAGCTGCAGGGAAGTGTCGCAGTTAATGACCAAAAGCAAACTTCTGTCTTGCCCCCAGAGAAAGGAAGCCTGACTGAAGTCTGACCTGATACCTCAGATGCAGAATAGGTCCCCTAGAAAACTGCAGGTAACCTTCCAGGGGCACATATAGATCCCGTTTTGTTCTTGCACAGGTTCATTTGGTACCTTCTGCCAGTGTTTGGTTAATCAGGTGCAGCCACAGAAACAAACAGCTTTTCGCATGCTGTGGTTGATGGAGAGAATAAATCCTCTGTCAGGTTTCCTTGTTGCATTCTCAGTGTGAATCTTTGCTTTCTGCTTTATTTATAAGGGGAAGTCCCCTTGGCATCGAAAGGGCTGCTGTGCCAGCAGCTCCAGTGAGAGCAATCCATATAGCAGTTGTGGAAGAAGCAGCTGGGCCTGGATGAGTATTAATCATTAATTGTAATCTTATAATGAACATGGGAGCTGTTTTGCTTCTGCAGGATGATGTGCCAAGTTTTTTGATCTCTGACAATACAGCTGTAGAGCTTTTCCCTTCACAATCTAGTCTGTGGGCTGATTTTTGCCCCTTAGGAAGATCAATTGATCCTGATCCAGGTCTTGTCTTTTTTCCTTTTTTTTCTTTTTTTCCTTACTTCTCTTTTCTTTTTTCTTTTCTTTTCTTTTCTTTTCTTTTCTTTTCTTTTCTTTTCTTTTCTTTTCTTTTCTTTT
>JASVER010000006.1:4100274-4160340 GCA_030449065.1 Oceanodroma leucorhoa | reverse complement strand
CTTTTCTTTTCTTTTCTTTTCTTTTCTTTTCTTTTCTTTTCTTTTCTTTTCTTTTCTCTTTTCTTTTCTTTTCTTTTCTTTTTTCTTTTCTCTTCTTTTCTTTTCCTTTTCTTTCTATCTGTATTAAAATATGCAAATAGTTCCTGTTATTTCTTCAGGGAAGTACCTTACAGTCTTGACTCTAGTGATCTTCACAGTATTCTTGTGAGTTCTAAGACAAAGTTGCAGAATTTGTCCAAGAGGACAACCTAGTGATGGTCGTGTCATGTGAGGTGGGAAAACTGCCCACATTGAGTGACATGACATGTTGATGGACCTCTTGATGGCCCTTCTTCCATCCTGTGTCCCTTTTGTCTTGACTTCTGCCGTGGTCAAGTCACCTGAGGTGGTAGGACCATGTCCCTAATCCACAGCCACAGAGAAGCATCCACTTTGTCTTGCTTCAAAAGCCTGCCTGCCAGAGGTCAGCAGATCTTCCTTCTGAATGTGACATGTAGGAGGAAGGAGCCAGTGAGGCAGATGATCTGCAATATCCAGGGCTTGCACACCAGCGTGGGGAGCTGGGACCAATGCAGGGACTTCCCCATGGCAGTAAATGCCTTCTTGCTGAAGTCACAGGAGTCACAGAGAAAATCCATTGCGAAGCAGAGATTTGAACTTATTTCTCCCAAGTCTCAGAGTTAGTGCCAGCTGCAAGAGGATAAGCACTGAAAATGGCCATGGACCTCAGTACTCACTCATTTCCAGATGGGCGCCTTCCATGTCCCAGCATTTTAAGAAATATTGTAAGCTCTTCACGGTGTTTCTGTTTGGTGCAGGTATGAGAAAACAGGTCTGCAGAGCTCTGCAAGCAAATCCCTGCAGCCATTTCAGCCCATTCCCTGCAGGTTTCCTGCATGGGAGAAGAGGTGTGTCAGAATTAGGAAATGTAGGTTCTTTGCCATTTTTCTGTAGCCATACCAGACAGAGCACACCATTCTGCACACCAGGTGATGTCCCTGCAGTGGGACCTCCATGACTCTACTAGGACTGGATTGAACCCAGTATCACATTGACCTAGTGGTTTATGACTCATTGTCAGGTTTAGCTATGACTCGGAGGGACATGAACATTTTTCCTGGGCCACTGAAATATCTGGTGCAGGTCTTGCTTTGCAACAATATTTAGCTGACAAACTTGTTTTCTAGAGACAAGCTGACTTCAGAGGCCAGACTGATACTCAGATGAAGATAAAAACCATCAGTGCCAAGCAGAATTAACAGTGGCTGGGTAAAGAAAACCAGTCACAACTTTCCAGCATCTAAAATGCAATTACAGGACAGTGTGTTAAAAAAAAGCTATTGGAGCAACTTAGTGAATCAGAGAATTGACAATGCACCATCTTCATTTCATTTTTGCTTAATATATAGAGACTTATTTTATTAGGCAAAAAGGTCTCCCTGTTTATAATTCTGGTTGCCTTTGTTCCTCTTCTCAGAAAAAGGAATAATTTGGAAAAAAATAACTTGACGATGTCTTGAGTCAGTATTTGCAGAGAGCGGGCTGGGTTGATGGTCCTCTTTGCAGAACAAAGAGGCAGACAAAACGCAATGAATACGCAGGATGGCTGAAGCCCAAGGTATTTTGGACTCAGAGACAGGAATAAGCCTTTAATTGGTGTTGAAAAATAAACTGGGCAGAGAATAAGAATAAATAATAAATATGCCTTGTGGCAGCACAGCAAGAGACTGCTTGCTTGTCTGCTTGCTTCCAAAGCAGGCCGGTACATCGTGTTCTCCCCGCACAAGTTCCGAACGACTTTGTTTGGACTGAGGAATTTAAATCCATTTTTCTAAAACAAATCTATCTAAATATTTTTATATTAACAGCAGCACAAGAAAACTCAACCTGCCTGCACTTTCTACACAGCAGTGATGTGTTATTGTTATTGTTACTATTAATTACAGCTGCTATTATTACCAGTGACAGCAGAAGACAGTCCATGAGCACTGCATCTCACGCCCCGTCAGTGACAGACTGTCCCTGCTCAAAGCAGGCTGTAGCATATAGATAGGATAGAAAATGTTATCCCCACTTTTAAGACAAAATATTAAGGGTACAATTAGTACCAAAGTCATTTACAAACCTGCAGACTTTTTAAAAAAATGGCAAGACGCTTTTACTGGAAGCTCGAGAAACTCACATCTCAGGACCACAATGCTAATAGACACAATAGTATTTTTACGCATGTCTAAATGACAGTTTCAGAGCTATTGTCTTTAGATACAAAAAAACTTTGTAAATTCAGCCCAAAGCACTTAAACTGCTTTAACAATGAAAACCAAAAAAAGGTCATTTAGTCTTTCCACCCAAGAAGCCAAAAGGTAAAACTAAATCTAACTCTACAGAGTCTTTAGGGTCTCTATAGAGTCCAAACTGTGTTCAGAAGAAATGTCATTTGCTGATCAACTACATTTTTAACATACCAAATGGTTGTGGGAGCAACATTGAGGTAATCCAGTTGGTATGGTGAGATGGGGAGTGATGGAGAAAATACATACTCAGGAGTGTATTTATCTCTTAGTTTTCCTGAAAGCCCATTTTCTCTCCAGTTATGGAAGTTCATCGTCTTCTTAATAAAATCTGTAAATGAACAAGAATAATTCCACCTCTTTTATTAAAAAAGCAGTAAGATATATGATTTATCCTAAGTGTTACAGGTATAAAACTTAAGAAAAATAATTTCTTAGAGATGGTTGGATCTTTGGAACAAAGAGCCTTTATGTTGAAACACATGCTGTATTTTTCCAATTAAATATTTCGCAAAAAGTTGTTTCTATTGCTATTATTTTTCATGCCTTATGAAAAGCATTACACTATTAAAATTTTAAGATTCTTAAAATGATTATTGAAAGTGATTAGCAGAATGAAGAAAATCCGTAATCATTTGACTCAATTTCTTAATAATGTTCACAGAGAAAGTCTGCAGGTAAAGGTTATGAAAAAACCTTGATGAAATGAAAAATGTCCCTAAACATTTCAGAAGAGAATTATTTTTGTTCCTGAAGACTTTTTGTGTGTGTGTGTGTGTGTGTGTGTGAGAGTAGGCTAATGATCCTGGTTTTAATGGTTTCCCCAAGCTTTCTCCAGAAACATCATCTTGTTTTTTGAGCTAAGGGTAATTCCAGTCTTCCCTCAAATCTAGAATGGTTATTCTATAAGGAAAATTATTTTTCACGATAACAGGATGAGAAAAAAAAAAGAAGGCTCATTTGCAAACTGGGAAGCATCTGGTTATTGGAAACGGACTCATGGATCTGAGGCATATCTGGGATGGGGATTCACCTCACTTGCTTTCAGACATCTGAAAGTTAGCTGAGGCGGCTAAATGCTGCCTATGACCAATGGCGGGAGACAAAAGTCACGGGCAGACAATTCACTCTGTCCTCAGTGCCTGTGATAGATGGGATGTGCTTTCTTCAGGATGTACCTACACCCCTAGCTTGGCTATAGCTGGAGCCTGGATAACCTTGCTGATAGTTTGGTAGCCTATAACTTTCAGATGAATCCTGCTCTGTCTGCTTCTGTCTAGTCATTCCTATCGGCAGACAGGAACCTCTGCCTATTTCTAACACGGAAAAGAGAATATCAAAGCTGATTGAACAATAAAACAAAAAGACACTGTTTTGATATGCACAGCAATAAAATGTGGATAAGGTTTTCTGGCTGAGGACACAAGTGAATGCATATGTTTTATTTAGATGGTAGCAATTTCCACTGGCTCATTCAGGGCACTGCTCAAGTGCACTTGTTCTTTAAAACACTGCTTTTTTAGCTGTCACCCTAATTTATGACAACTGGATATACTACTTAGTTTTCTCTGTAACTTTTCCAGCATATGCAGTAATTGAATTCTAAGGACTTTACATCCTTGATGTGATCATTGTTGAGGGCAACAGGGAAAGAAATAAAATGCCCTCATGCCATAAATAGGAAAATTGCATGTAGTCTTAAAATGTACTCTTTCATTAGTCAGAAGTTCTTACACTTGGAAAGAGAAGCTTTTCTTCACAGGATCACTCCAAATCCTTTAGACCTTCCCGCCTTGCAATATTGTTCACACAAGCCACATCTGCCCATTCAGACCATCTTCTCCTCTGAAGAGGAGGTTTGTTTGCAAAAGAGAAGCTGTAATAAAATTATGCCTCACCTTAAAATTACAATTCACAATTATGAAAGAGAAATGACATCAGCAGAAAAAGAATCCACCTCACTGCTGTTTAGTTTAATTTTGTGCAAATCTTGTTCCCTTTTCAGGCTTTGTGCAAGCAGATCTGGACAGAAACAATAGCCCTCTGTTTAAGCTTGCAGTATCTGGTGCCATACAACGGTGACAAAATCTCAGCTTAAAAACAAAAACAGAACTGTAGCTTTTAACTTTCTAGAGTTCACGTTCACTAACCTATGTGTAACTCTCCCGGTGTTACCCGGCTGAGTCTGCAGCTGGCTGCTGCTGCTGCTGCACAGCTGCCTGGGAGGCRGCACCAAGGTGTGGCGGTGGAGTTATTGCAGCGAGAGTCTTGTCTGACGGGGTGTGAAGTCAGCGGATTTCCACCCTGCAGGCCTCTAGAAGTGCTTTCCTCTACAAATGTGATGAAAGAGCAGCAGTTCTGCTTCTGTAAACCTCAGCCAGGTTTTTTGATTTGCAAAGAGAAAGAAAAGTCTAATCGCCATTCAATAACATGGGCAAAAATACTCAGGCAAATACAGCAGTCTACAGTCTGTACCTAGAATGATAATTATATTTACAAGGAAAATTAGACACAGGATTAGGGAAGAGAGAGGGATGAAACTTCAAATATACTTTTCTACTTGACAGTAAAGAAGAAAATCTTTGCTGATTGTGAGTGGTCCTGGGATTTGTAGCCACAGATTTTAAGCAAAGCTAAACATTTGGACGTGCACGCCCACTTTTAAACCATTAGTCACCAAGTCTCACCTGGTTACCCCTACCCTGAGCTGAAAAACATGTCAAAGGGTCTGATCAGAGGCAGACATTGGTTTTAGACTTTCAGGTTGTTTGTTTTTAACTATGTCCAGCCTGTGTAGAAGAGACTCTACTACCTGAATTTTTGGCCACACAGTCATTTATTTACCTCTCAGCTTCCCTTATAGCTTTCAAAAGATAACTCATTCAAGTTTCTAAAAAAACAGTCTTGAGTACCCTTCATATGTAAGGAGCTGATCATATAACAATGCGTGTGTCAGCTGTCTACAGTAACATCACAACAGCAGGTATTGTAAATCCCAGACTGATCTCCAGGAACATGAGAAAAGCTTTGTACCCATCACTACTTTAACAGTTCTCCTCTGCAAATTTTAATTCATTTTTTCAATGTTTTCTTTATTTTCCCCTAATTTCCATACTCCTGCTGCTTGTGTGAGACTAAGTTAACATTTTTAGTCTTAAATGCTTGCAGAATCATGAGGTGTACTAGAAAAACACATACAGAGACACTGTCTCATGGGATGGTGTGGTGGAGGGCATTCACTCACTGTCCACTGAGAAGTGACTTCAGAGCAGGCTAGGCGGAGGGCTGAGATAGGCTCAAGTCTGTTGGTAGCAGCAGGAATCTTCTGAGCACGTCTGAAAGTCAAATCTGTGGCATCCCCCCTTAGAGAAACCCTGCTCAGTGAATGCTTCCGAAAAATGGAATGAATTTTCTAGGAATTTCAGAGCCTCAAGGCCTGGCCATCTCACTCTCTTGCTCAGACAATGGCCAAGCTGCCTTTTATTCATGACTGACTCTGACTCCACTTATCGCATCTGCGTTTCAGAGAACATAACTTATGCCTGAGAGGGGGGTTGGTTGTTCCTCTGTTTTTACCTGTAGCTTCTGCCCTCTGCCCCAGAAGTTCGCAGGGATATACATGTGTGCATGGTTTCCACCTGGGAAACCTCAGTTTCTGCCAGTGGATAACCTTACCAATAGTTTGGTAACCTTGATGAAATTTTAATATCCTTACAGAATAACAGTTGCTATTCCTTACTGGTCACTGAAATGTCAGAATGATGTCTTGGTTTATTTATTTGGTTAATCTTCTTAGTTTAAAGATCACTGTTAGACTAATGTACCTCCACTTCTCCCAAAACAGCATGAAAAACCCTGTAAACCTATATACCAGCTGCAGAGAAAGAGGTAATAAACACTAGCCATGACTATTTCCAAATCCTTTCTTTCTTTGTATTACCCTAAAACCAATAACAATAAGCAATTCAATGTGGATGGTATTAAGGTAGGCTAGAAACAGCTAGCTGTTCACGAGGGCTGAATCAGATTTTCAACTGATATAAATCAGGTAAATCTAGTGACTTAGCAGAGTGATGTTGATACCCTCTGAAGATTTGGGCTGCTGCATTTCATGTTTGGTGTGTTTTCCTTACAACTTCCTTTTTAAATGGCTTGTAAATGACTCATGCTGTAGAGAGAGAAGGGAGTAACAGTCAGCTGGTTTTGTTGGATGGAGTTTGTGCCAAAGCTATTACCATGAATGGTCTGCATCAGTAAATTTGGGAGGAGTTAATTTTAAGCAGTTGTTACTGATGTCAAGGGTTTTTTTACCACTTCCCAAGAAGTAAGGGCACTTCCCCTGTAAGTAATCTAACAAAGTTTCAAGCTATTATTTTAATTAAATAAAAATAAATTTTGGGGATAATAACTTATGTGAGAAATATCTAATGTAAGAGAAGAAAGCCAAGTATAGATGTTCCTTGTAATTCAGAAAGCTGAAAGGCTTGCCAAATAACTTGTTATTAGACAGTACAGAAGTGGGGTCTATTTTCACAGAAGACATCTGCTTAAAACAAACAGCCACCCCTACTCTCTCATACCCAATGCATCAGTTTGGAAACATTTTAATGTCAGTATAAAAAACAGAAAGCATTTCCAACAGCAGTAACTGATATCTGTTTATTTCTGTATACTTTTCTGTTACAGTCCCTGTGATACAATTAAAAAAACTAATGTGCAACTACAACCATTTGTCATTGCACCAGGCTAAATATTTGCAAATGATACTGAGGACCCTAAGTGTCTAGACCCGTTCTGAGAATACAATTTCAGCATCTGGTTTGTTTGGTTGGGGTTTGGTTGGTTGGTTTTAGTGTCTTAAGGATGGTACCCGTAACCATGCAGAACAGAATAGCATCTAAATGTTTCTACAAATCTTGGTCATGAGAACCTAAGTCAGATGGCAAATCTGTGCAACTACAACTTCTAAATCTCTCGTGTAGCTTTTCATAAGACAATTCAGGCGGGAAGGGACATGGGGTGGTCTCTGGTTGAACTTCCTGCTCAGAGCAGCTTGTTCAGGGCTTGATTAAGTTGGGTCTCAAACTTCCAGAGATGGAGATTCTGTAAGCTCCGTGTTCAGCTTTTTCCAATGGTTAATTATCCTCATAATGAAAAACTTTTCTAATATCCAGTGACAGTCTCTCCTGGTTCAGTTTAGCAGCCCTGTTGTTCACTGTCCTTCCATGCACCCTAGGGAAGGTAGGGTAGGTCCTGACTGCCTCTTCTTGGTAACTTCCTCCTAGGCAGAAGGCTACTCCTAAGTCTTCCCTAAACCTTCTTTTGTCCAGGATAGTGCTGATTCCCATGCACCCCCACTCTCAGTCCAGGAATCAAGCTGGCTGGTTTTGTTTTTTCTGTTTGGTTGGTTGGGTTTTGGTGGGTTTGGCAGGGGGGTGGGGTGGTTTCAAACTGAACAACCAAACTAAAATGTTCAGAAAACATAATCCCATACTGTCCTTTAAGTAAACTACTGTATACACCTGCCTGTATATAAATATGTTTGAATGTAATAAGAAGCATCAGTAAGGTTTATAACCCCTTAGCATATATTGTTAATCTTTCTATCTCACTTTTTTCCCCTGTCCTTTGTTTTTCTTGTTTTGTTTTGACTGTAAATTCTTCAGAGACTGAGTTTTCTCATTTGGCTCTATAGAACCTAAGACAACGGCCAAGGATCTCATTTGTAGTGTTTAGGTCTTAGCACAACAGAGGTAATTATTAGAAATATCAACATTGTTTTATGTCAGCTAAATCCTGCCAAGAACAAATAATAAGAGTCCTTCATTCTCTGCAACCATCTCTGGCTTCTATCATTGCATATAGCAAAAAGCGATAGCTGATTTAGAATTAAAAAGAATATTTAACCCAATTGCAGCTGAAGAGAGGATTTGAGGTAGGCTGAATAACTGCATTTGTCATACAGTTATGTATTGTAGTCCTTATAACAGGACTTCTGTGAAGAGAACCCCAGAGTGTGTTTGCGTACCTGTTTTTGCATTATAAAGTCAATATTTGATATGGTACAGAAGTAAAAAAGATTCCTCGAAGACATCATCAGAGATAGGACATGAAAGCAGTTAAGCAATATGGACAGGTCCTTGATGGTCACTGCCTTACAGCCATGCATAATACAGAGCTATTTTATGGGAATGTGACAAGCAAAAATGTAATGCATAATCAGATTTTCTTCTAAAACTGATGCACCTGTCAAGATCTTTTGACCAAAAGAAGGAAAAGATTAAAAATGTTTCTAATAACCCAAAAGTTGTTTGTATCACATTTCCTGCTAAGTAGCTACATGTCTTTGATGGGAGAGCTGGTAAAGACAGGAAATTTCACCTGCTGGATGAAAATTAATTTCTTCCTTCTATCAAAACCAAATAAATAAAATCAAGTTCTCTTGTAAGCTGTTGCTTCTAAGAAATTTTAACTTTAGAAACATTGACAGATGGCAACTCCTAGATTGGAAACCGGGTACCAGCTGTGGCTCTGCTGTCTTGAACTGACACATGACTCTGCCATGGTCTGAAGCAGGTCCTTTGGGTACAATGAAGCAGCTCACTGACTCTAGCTCTCTTCAAACCCTCCTCTGCATGCAACCTGCATGATGACAGTTCACAACAAAACCAAAAATAGTACAGAAGTGACCACCACTTGGAAGGCCAGCCTCAGTTAGCCAAGTTACTCTGTCAAGTACTGAGCATGACATAAATAATATTTATGCCCAATACTTAAATGATATCACTCAGTTCAGTATTGCAGTACTGAACACACGGAAGGAATGCTTAGGGGGCATCTAAGTATTGTTAGAGGGCAAATTCTCTGCAGAAATTACTGCTGATAACTATTCGCCCCCTCTGATCATTACTACATTTAACACTGGCAGTACAATGGCAAAACTTTCAAATAGGAAGAAAACAAAAGCACTGTGCCTCACATCATCAACATCATCTGGAAGAAATCTTACAGACTCATTAGGCAGCAAATTAGCACTGTTTAGAAAAATTATGATGCAAATGTGAAGCACAATAATCAGCTACAGCTAGTGAACCTGAATCCTCAGTTTTGCTAATTGAGATCTGTAGATTAGGCATATATATCCCATCCTTCATTTTCTGCAGAGAAAAACTTCATCTGTGCTTCAGATGCACTGGAAAATTCCCCATGACAGCCTAATTCTGTCCTAACTGAGGTCTGCAGTACCAGTGGGAGTGAAGTTGCCTCAGCAATGTGTGCTTTTATGGCTGGTCAAGCCTTTTGCAGGGGACAGTCACAAGGGCAGGGTGGCTCCACCTTTAAAGGAAAACTAAGTTTTCAGACCTTTGTAGGAAACAAGATCCAGCTCAGTAAAGCACTTCAGCATTTCTACAATAATGGGGACAACCAACCTGGTTTTCACAGCAACGAGTCAGGCCTCACAAATCAATGAGATTTGTCCACAAAATGGTGTGAACAAATGTGACCTGCTTGTCATTTGAAAGTGTACAGTGGGATTTTTCCAATAGCTTCCTCCCAAAAAGCTAATGAAGAAACTAAAAATTCAAGAAACGAGGGAAATCGTCTCTATGATTTAATAACTGATTACAGGCTGGGAAAGAAAGCGAGAGAGGAGTGAGCCCCTTTCTGAGGGTGGATATTGCCAGTGGAGCCTCAGAGGGACCTATGCTGAAGCCCGTGCTGTATCTCACACTGGCGGTTATCTGGCAAAACAAGTGTAAAATGAGGTGGCAGAATCTGATGACACTGTGTTAAGCGAGATATGTAGAGTAGCAGAACCCCTCACAGTACTAAGCAATTGGGCCATGAAATGGCAGAAGAAATTCGGTGCTGATAAAAGTAGAGTAATGCAGACAGAGAAAGCCTGCCCTAAATACACATTGATGGACTCCAAACTGTCTATCAAAAAAGCAGGTAATTTTATGAAAATGACAGTTCATCACTCAGAAGTGAGTAAAGAAAGAAATTATTATAAAAGAAGTGGAAAACAAAGCAGAAAACATTGTGTGGCCATATAAATCCACAGTGTACCCAAATCACAGAGCAAAAGCATTTCTGGTTGCAGCATCTTGAAGAACTGATGTAGCAGAACTAGAAAAGGGGCAGAGACTGGTGATAAGAATGATCAAAGGTATGAATGTCTTCCATTTGAGGGAGATTAAATAAGCTAGAGCTCATCTGCATGAAAAAGGAGATAATTAAACAGGGTAGAATATGGGGCTGTGAAATTATCAGCGGCAAGAAGACGATAAATGAGGAAACATTATTCACTGGTTTTGATAACACACAAATGAGAGGCCATCAATTGAAACTATCAAGAGGCAAGTTCCACGTAAATGATATGATTTTATTTTTTTTCCCCATCTTTCAATTCACAAAGTGTTATTAACCCAAAGATAACACCTCTGGCTTAGGAGGGTTTTGAAGCACATGTCATTGGATCTGGGCCAGTAGATAAAGAAGAAACATTATATGCTTGGCCTGCTCTTAAGCTTTTCCTTTAGTATCCATGGCTAGACATAGCTGGAGACATTTTGTGGGTCTAAATAGACCTTTGGCTTGACTCTCTATCTGTTGTTCTTAAATAGTAGGTACCAAAAAATCCTGTAGACTTTCCAGAGCCAGAACTCTTGTCCTTGCTACAAAGGTTCAAACTGAACTTTTCCATCCCAACATGGCTGGCTCATGTGGTGGAGACTTCCTGGTATTTTACTTCAAGCAATTAAGACTTTCCAGATAACTGCTATAGGAGACCTAAAATCCTCATGTGGAATAGAAACTTATTCCCTGATTCTTTTCCAAAAAGTAGTTAGTTAGTCTGGAGTTAAGGTAGAAATCATGTACTGAAGGGAAAACACCAACAGATGCTCTGAGTTTCAATTTGAATACTCTGGGGTTTTAATTCTTTATTTTATTTTATTTTATTTTAATGACAACTTTTCCTTAATTAACATCTGTATGCAACCTTAGTACTGCTCCTATATGCATCCTAGTCTCCTTTTCTGGGACAAGCTTTACCACATGGGGCTGCAGAGAGCTGAAGTTCCTCTGTTAGCAGTGCTTACCTTGTTGGGGGTTCCATGTTATCTGCAGCAGAGCAGCAGTTCTCACTCCACCATCTGCTTTCCTTTTGAATGAGGAGATGTCTTACATCCTTGAACCCTGAAAACTGGAATCATTGCTGAGACATGCAATTTAGCATCAAAAGCACAACTGGAGTTCTCGAGTACCCTGACAGTAACCCATGTGCAGGTGCATGGCCAGAAAGAAAATACACATCATTAATGAACCAGGCTTCTATTTCTGGCATCTGTCATTAGTTATAAATGGAATAATAAAGGATTTATGCTGGAAAAGAGCTTGACAGGACATGTTACTTAATTTTCAAGCTGCTGTTTATATGGGTGTTATTAAAACTGCTACTAGATATGAAGAACTACTAAAAAAATCCACAACAGCAGTACAACACTACTAGGAAAGGCAAGATCATCTCACTACGATATAGCTTTACACTTAGCTTAAGGTCATGGTTCAGCTCTGCAAAATGACAAAGTTATGATTTCTTGATTACAAATCTATTCCTTGTGTGTATTCAAAGCTGCCTTTATTCTAGTGACAAAAGTTATCACTTGTTTTAACACTGCTGACACAGGTAGATATGAGGAAAGGAAGGCTGGACTTTTCTCCTGACAAACCTGTCTTCAGGAGAACAGTTAAGTAATTTTGAGTGATGAGGGTAGAGTCTGTCTTCAATCACAAACAGACAGTTCAGGATTACACAAGTTTTATGGCACACAGATCTTTATTACTGGTGATGATGAACAAGCTAGACAAAAAGCAGCTGGGCTTTTAAACCCCAGGTTATTTGTAGAGCTGACAGTTAGAAAAATATTTTTCTTTTTTTTTTTTCTCCTCCAACTGGACAAGTTGCTATGGGAGTTACTAGGAGGTAAAAAACATGGAACTTAGGTTGACGTTTCTTTTTTTAAAAGAAGTACATTTGAAGAGCAAACAAAATAAAAAAGAAATATAAGAAAAGTCTCCCAGGTTACTTCCAATCCTCCAAATCACCCTGATATCAAAATCTGTTATCTGAGCTGCTGTTACTTTTGGTCACTACATGGTCAGTTACTAGAGATTGCTTTACCCACCAGCTGAATGTGGGTGTCTGTAGGACTTCCTTGACCTCAGAGGACCCAAGGTGTCCTGAAAGCGCAGTGTCTGAAGCAAAGGGGAATACGAAAGAAATCCTAAACTTTCCTATTGGAAGTGAATGAGTGGAAGCAAAATTTAGAATTCAGTGGCTCCTTTTTGCTGTTCTTTACTTTTCCGTTCCCCATTCTCATCTGAAGTGAAGCCAACAAAATACTTCAAACTCTCTCCCACGTATATTCTTGGTATTAAGATACAGACCCCATTTGTTGTTGAGTGATCCCCTAATAGGCACCTTTCCCATTCTATATTGCTAGGAGAATATTTTCCCCTTAACATATGGTTCTTGTTATGCTGTAATTTATTGGTACACAGCTATTTGGTTGTTTAAAAAAAGTTATTTTTTTTACCCTTCAGAAAGGTCATGTATGATTATTCTTGTCACTCTCCTTAATGAATACAGGTGGCTGGGAACTTAGGCTAAATCCAAAAAGTAGCAGTGAAATCTGCATTTACTCAAACTTAGAAGGAAGAAAGAGTATATTTGTCAAGACACAGCACAGCTCTGAGGCAGTTACTCTGCTGTCAGCACACAGGCTACTCCCTCTGCTGCTGTACAGCTCTCAGACATCGTACTGCATTGCATGACATAAACAGTCAAGAGGTTTCTAGTGTCATGTCATGGTTTAATTTTACTTCTTGACTCAGCAGTGTTAGTTCTAAGATTTATTTCTCTCTGCAATGTATCTTTTTTTGGATGAACAGAAGTTCACTTTTAAACAGAAAGCTTGTATGTTATTAAGTCCTATTTAAGCCCTTTGTGCAACAGTTTATAGGCATCTGAATTCAAAAATCTATTTAGATTCCTAAATTCAATTAAAAATCCAGCCTCTCTGAATAGCAGTTTCTCAGAAAACATAGACATTTCTAGTGAAAACTCATTAATTCCTCAGCTTGTTCCAGAAAGTTTGCTCTTAACAAAATGCCCATTCAAGAAGCCTATCACATGAAAGCCTAGGTTAAAGAGCCAATTATAACATCTCGGTGCACAGTTTGTTGTGTGAAAAGGGAAATGTTCTTTTCAGGTGTTCTATGTGTTTGATTTTGTCTGGAGCACTTTTTATTCTTCACTTAAAATATGAGATGTTTAGTGAGAGATATCTTGATATCCCATCTTAAATAATATGAAAAAGAATGGGGAAATGCCTGTGAAATGTCTTCAAAAGCATAGAACCATTTGTACACTGTAGTTCTAGCAAGAGTCACTGTCATTCTTCCTGTAACAACACAAGCACATGAGACTCTGGATGCACTCTTCATGGCAATGGCTACCTAATGGCATTTCTCTAACCAAGATGTTTTTAATGATCCCATGCAGGTGACCTTGCACTCTGTCCTTCCCTGCAGACATGAAACTAAATATAGCACCAAGGTGCAGAGCAGATGTGGTCCTCCTTTGAGTTTCTGAGCCCTTTAGTGGAGCCCAGAAACCAGGCAGCACAGCGTTCGTTTAGCATATGTAGTTGAGAATTAACATATTTACCTCTTAGGCATGGTTAGTTGGACCTTCTTACACCTATGCCCTTTTCCATACTTTTATTACTCTCATATATCACGGGAGCTTCTGCAAGAAGTCTAAACACCTACAGAATAAGGCATGTTGTGTGTGGCCTCATTCAAGAATTTTGATAACAGCAGCCAACGTAAGAAGGAGAGCTGCAACTTCTTCAGTTAAAAAAAATAAATATGTAATCACCCTTGCCTGTGAATTTAGCATACGTCTCTGAAGGCTTTTACAAACACATCTATTCTCATCCTGTTTGTAGGGCTAAGAACAACTTGAAAGAGAAGGTAGTGAAGCAGGAAGATACCATCTGCACTCTGCACAACTGTATAGAAATGATCTCTTCACCTTAGCCGTTCACTGAGGAAAGCTGGAATGGAAACCTGATTCTCTGGAACAAAGCTCTTCCCAGATCTCAAGATTTGGCAGAGAAGCTTGTGACTGCTATTATTGCTTACTGTTGCTGTGTGTCAGCAACATGTTCTTCATGGGCCATATGAATGACAGAGTTGCTACACAATGGAGGCTAAAATTACATTTCAATTGCAGTCTGGTTTCTTCTTCCTCCAAATAAGACACATGAAAATGTGATCTTATTTGGGAAACCAGGTTTGAGCTGGGACCAAGGCACATGCTTTTTCCTTTCAAATTTCAAAATTTGGATACGAGGTTCCTAAATGTTTGTTGCTTGTTGATTATTGGCTTTCTTTGGTAGAAAGGCCTCAAAAGTGCAAAGTGAGAATAAAAAAAAAAGCTACTGCTCTGATTCAAAAAAGAAACTAGGCAAAACCTGTGCTTTCCCTCATTGCTGCCACCGCTCTTTGCATGTTGCTTCCAAGCTTCTTCACTTGTCTATTCTGATCCTTTTCAACTCTGTCACAGTGGCTGCCTAAAAACCCACTTTCCCTTCAACCTTTCCCACCATATTAATATTTCTCTATGTAATCTTTCTAGATCTTAGAGTCACAATGAGGAGTCCCCTCAGCTGAAGAGAGGAGGAAAAGAGACTGCTGAATTTGTCCTAGTAGTTCTCTTCAGCCTCCCACAAGTTACCTTTCTGAGGTTCTTGTAGGCTGTGTGTTATTAGATATCACAGAATGGTTGAAGTTGGAAAGGACCTCCATATGTCATCTTGTCCAACCAAGCAGAACCAAGTCTTGCTCAAGCAGAACCACCTAGATCCAGTTGCCCAGGACCACATCCAGATGGCTTTTGAATATCTCCAAGACTGGAGACACCACAACCTAGCATATCCTCCAGCTGAAGTTGAAAAAACAAGCAAACAAAAAAATAGAACCGTTTTGCTCCTGCATATAAATATTTGTCAATCTCTTGTGTTGTGTCCTGAACACAGGATAAAATATCAAGAAAAATAAAAACCAAGGAAAAACACTATGAAATCAGTGGTCCTGGTTAACAGGGGACGTCCTGGACAACTGGAGGCTTGCCAATGTGACGCCCATCTACAAGAAGGCCCAGAAGGAGGATCTGGGGAACTACAGGCCTGTCAGCCTGACCTCGGTACCGGGGAAGATTATGGAGCGGTTCATCTTGAGGGCACTCACAAGGCAGGTGCAGAACAACCAGGGGATCGGGCCCAGCCAGCACAGGTTCATGAAGGGCAGGTCCTGCTTGACCAACCTGATCTCCTTCTATGACCAGGTCACCCGCCTAGTGGATGAGGGGAAGGCTGTGGATGTGGTCTACCTGGACTTTAGTAAAGCCTTTGACACGGTCTCCCACAGCATGCTCCTAGAGAAGCTGGCAGCTCACGGCTTAAACGGGTGTACTCTTCGCTGGGTAAAAAATCTGGCTGGACAACCGAGCCCAGAGAGTTGTGGTGAATGGAGTTAAATCCGGTTGGCAGCCGGTCACAAGCGGTGTTCCCCAGGGCTCAATTTTGGGGCTGGTCTTGTTTAATATCTTTAATATCAATGATCTGGACGAGGGGATCAAGTGCACCCTCAGTAAGTTTGCAGACGACACCAAGTTGGGCAGGAGTGTTGATCTGCCTGAGGGTAGGAAGGCTCTACAGAGGGATCTGGACAGGCTGGATCGATGGGCTGAGGCCAATTGTACGAGGTTCAACAAGACCAAGTGCCGGGTCCTGCACTTGGGTCACAACAATCCCAGACAACGCTACAGGCTTGGGGAAGAGTGGCTGGAAAGCTGCCCAGTAGAAAAGGACCTGGGGGTGCTGGTTGACAGCCAGCTGAACATGAGCCAGCAGTGTGCCCAGGTGGCCAAGAAAGCCAACAGCATCCCAGCCTGTGTCAGAAATAGTGTGGCCAGCAGGAGTAGGGAGGTGATCGTGCTCCTGTTCTCAGCACTGGTGAGGCCGCACCTCGAATAGTGTGTTCAGTTTTGGGCCCCTCACTACAAGAAGGACATTGAGGTGCTGGAGCGTGTCCAGAGAAGGGCAATGAATCTGGTGAAGGGTCTGGAGAACAAGTCTTATGAGGAGCGGCTGAGGGAACTGGGGTTGTTTAGTCTGGAGAAAAGGAGGCTGAGGGGAGACCTTATCGCTCTCTACAACTACCTGAAAGGATGCTGTAGCGAGGTGGGTGTTGGTCTCTTCTCCCAAGTAACTAGCGATAGGACGAGAGGAAATGGCCTCAAGTTGCGCCAGGGGAGGTTTAGATTGGATATTAGGAAAAATTTCTTCACCGAAAGGGTTGTCAAGCATTGGAACAGGCTGCCCAGGGAAGTGGTGGAGTCACCATCCCTGGAGGCGTTCAAAAAACATGTAGATGTGGCACTTTGGGACATGGTTTAGTGGGCATGGTGGTGTTGGGTTGATGGTTGGACTTGATGATCTTAGAGGCCTTTTCCAACCTTAATGATTCTATGATTCTATGATTCTATGAAAATCTGGTGATAGCAAAGTATTGGAACTGAAAATTGCATCCACAGCAATGGTTTAAGTGCCTTCTTGCGGAATGATAAATTTAAGAACAAACTTACAGAGGTATATGCAGAATCACATCAGCTTCTTGAAAGTTATAGAATGTTTTCGAGTTGTTTAGCCAACATAGAGGTAGATCTGAAGGGGAAAAAAAAGACCTACCTAAAAGGCAATGACAAACCTTTTTAATTTATATCAGATGTACTAAATTGCTTCAGACAAAATGCAGAACAAAGACAAATGAGACAAAATGTGAATCTTCCATCTGGTATTTCCCAGGCCAAGCATTTCAGGGCTTTCAGTTCAAAGTGTTTCCTTTTGACATTTATGAGCCAAAATATCTCAGTCTTTCACTTTGCAATGGCTTTTGTTTCAAATTTTATTTCATTTGTTGTATGGAAATAGCTGACAATCCCCACCCACTACACAAAACACTTTGTTTCATCTGAAATGAATACTTTCTGACTTTTCAATTAAGCAAAGTAATCTGCAGACTTTAAGTACTGCAGGGAGTAAATGTCAGACCAGTAGAAGCCTACTCTCCTGCATTTCTCCCACAATTTTTCTTTTCTTTTTTTAGTAGTGAAAATTAATGGATGAATAAGTTACTTGTGTAGGATTGCATTGAGATTGACACTGTTACTCAGTGATGTTTTGACTAGTTACTACATGAAAAAACATTCAGAATGGGGGCCAATGTGCTGTCTTTTGTTCGTTGGGGGTTTTGTTGGGGTTTTTTTTAGTCTCATCCTTTTGAAATTAAGAGTCAATGGTGAAATAAGGTCTAAACAGTCAAAATTCTTTAAAATTAAGTCTATTGCAAGATAACTTGGCAACAGACAGGTACAAAGTAGGGAACACTTTATTCTGTTTTATGTAATCAACACCAAGTGTTGATAGCATCAGATAAAACCTTAAGTTGCATTCTCTATGCGTAATTCACTTTATTATAGGCTGTGGTGCATAACTAGATATTTAGCCACATTCACACAACCTGATCCTGTGATTATGTTTATGCTTACAGCAAAATGGAAATAGTCTTTCAAAGATCAGAACATAGACGACTGGCAAAATAAGTCAACTTGAGGGGAACCATGGAGAAATCTTCTTGGAGTTTTCATATAATGCTTTAACTTTGATCACAGAAATCAGAGTGTTCTACTGGCAAAGCAACTGGGAATAGTTTAAAATATTTATTTTAAATGGAACCATGGGAAAAAAACCCTCCCATAACATGTACTTGCAAGCGTATTTTGGGTGAAAAACATCATAAATGCTAGTTGATGACAAACCCTTTAATTAACTTTCCATATCTGCTTAGATATACAGCAACAGAAAATTAGGTAGCTTTTACATATTTAAGAGGTTAGAATATTAATCAAGGAAGAGCTTATTATTATTATCAGACCAGAAAGGATGCAGACAGAATAGTTAAACAGAGATTAGCCAGAATACATTCCCCAGTGTAAATCAGGTTGCACATCTGTTTCACAACTAACCAATATTTATGGTACCAGATCCTCCTCCTGTTCAGCAAGGGAAGTGGGACAGGCAAGTACATTTTTTTGATGCTAAGGCAAGAATCATGTCTGTTCAATCCCTGACCGGCCCCAGAGTCTTCATATACCAGAAACTTCTGCTTGAACATGTCTCTTGCCCACCTCAAGGACCAGAAGTTCATTAGACACGTTCTGAGCTCTCATTAGCTTGTCTTTCCAGGAAATGTTGGGCATGAATAAAGTCTTTAGTTAAGGAACTCCTTAGATGCTATTCTGGCCCTAAAAGTTTGTCTGAAGCTCTGGGATAGGAGCCATGGTAAGACATACAGCTTCAGCCCTCTTCCCTTATTCCAGAAGGAATGTGGCATCATTATCTTTTGTTCTGAGGCTGCTAGAAAAACTGCCTATAAACAAAGCCCAAGTCAAATTTTACTACTTTCTATCAAAACGGACAAGCACCCTCTTCAGCCTCTTGGCTAGTGAGCACACATGAAAGCACAACACTAAAAAGGCAGCCATCTTCCCTCCTTCAAGCAGAGGGAGAGAGAAAATGCAAACCCAATGTGATAGATGGTATCTGCATCCCTGAGCCTAGTACTGGATAGATGCAGAACTCGGCAACAAAGAACATGTCAAGGACAGAGTTGTTTCAGACAGCTTGCAGGCTACCTCAAACTCTGCTGGCTGGTGATTGCCCCAGGAGCACATGTACTGCTGGGAGCAGCAGGAACACAGCACATGTCAGTCATGAGCTGCCCTTGGCTTTCTCAGGATGGACACCTCTATTACACAGCAGCACATGAGAGATGGTGCGAGCACCACTCCTTCAGGCCACCGGCTAATGAATTCTCTGCGTTTGAGAGCATCCAGTGTAAAGGATCAGTGTAAAGGGAATGAGACAGGCCATGAACATACAGCCTCACCATCCCCTCCTGGGAATAATTAGCACTGGGGAAAATGAGGCCATGCATTTTGCCATAAAAAGTTAATTGCTCTAGCTGTCTAAAGGGAGAACAATGTATAATTTAAACTGTTTCTTTTCCTTTGCTTTCAACAAGTTTCTCATTCGTTGCTTTTGAGAGGCACAGTGAGGAATTTTTTTTTTTTTTAAAGTAGTTAATATTTCTGCTAAGCAGTTAGGAAGCATTCAGCTGTTAAAAGCCTTTAATTGGTGAGTCCTGTACTTCTTCAGCCCCTAGGGGCTTGCGACAAATAAATAATCTTGTCTTTTAGAAATACCAACAATAGCTGCAGATGTTATTGAAGTCAAGGTGAAAACAAATAATTGTGACTTACTAAAACGACCAGTTCAGGGATTAAGCACACCTTGTTCTGTGAAATTGCAGTGGGATACCCAGAATTTTCCATGCTGCAATTCAATGATTTGCTGCTAACATTGTTTTGCACTTCTTCATTAGGACCCAGGCTATTAGGAACTACATCACCAGTAACCCCAAGAATTGACCTGGAATGTTGTGATTTATATATCCCTTCATTACACTAGAGCTTGAAATACAGCTGTATCCATCAGTACATTCCTAACTTTTCTTGACATGATAATTTGAGACTTCTGTGAGTTTCAGTGCACTGAAACTGATACCTAACCAGCAGTGGCTGAATTCTGGCTTATCTTCAGTTTAATCAAATATTTTAACTACTTAAATTATTTCAGAAATTCAGTCCTTCTCTAACAAACATGACATCAGTTCCCCACTTGGAATCTGTATTCTTTGTCTTTATATTGCTACAAGTTGCAAATCCTGCAGCAGCTTCATTTAAACTTTTTAGTGGAAGTTTGTGCTGTTGTCTGTTGTACAAGCATACAAGAGTACAATAATCTTCCTGCTGCCTGGCTTTAAATTAAGCTCAATACATTTTGTATTGTCCTTAGGTTTTCTCTGTGCTGTGCCTGCTTTAATTTGTTACCACTTAATGGCATTGCCAAGACTGCTTCAGGAAGGTGACTGAAAGAAAGAAATGGAATCTGTAGGCATAAGAGAAGGGATGAGAAACATTTTGGAGTTATGGAAGTAATTAATTAGTGAGGTGGTTCTGGAAGACGGGTGGTTAATTCCCCAGGAAAATGTCTCCCGCAATCTCTCTTTGCCTCGTGCTTCCTATAACAAGACTAATGTTCAGCTGGTGCCATCAGCTGTTTTCAGCTTCCACACACTGCTCGCCAAAGAGGGACTGACTGTTGCCTGCCAATGTAGACGGTGTGCAGGGTGACCTATAGCACTGCCATGTCTCCCCTGGCTCCTGCAAGGCAAAGCACAGAAATCTCCTATTTCTGCTCTTATTCCCTGAGGCACCTGAAGCCCAGGTCCCTGGGACATCAGTCTGGCCTGGGTAGAGACACACTGTTCACTGAGTCAGATTTGTCTAAGTCAGATTCTCATCGAGTTCAATCTTATTACCTGACAGGGCATAAATGAGGTCAGTAGATCAGGTGAGAGTTAAGCACCTCTTTACGGCATTTACTGGATTATGAAGAGATAAAATCATAAAATGTTGTTAATAACATCACTGCACTCAGTTGAGCGGTAAGGATTTCTCACTCAGGTAACTGCTCAGTCCTTAGGCTAGAGGCATATCCCAGCAAACCCTACCTTTGCCAGAACAGAACTTCCTTGCTGTGTCCTTTCCTTTAAGTCTAGCTCACTGTTTGGACACTTGTTTCATCAGAGCCATCAGGTGAATGGTGTCTCAATGGGGGTATCTCTGAAGAGTGTTTACTGACTGGTAGATTTAAAGCATGTCTCAATAACTCCCTTTCCTTGCAAGACCTCTGTATGTAATAATCTTTATGTCATGTGGTGCTGTTTAATGTCAAGAGACTGCTACAGGAATGCTCTTGCGTTTATGTGAGAATTCATGTAAATGAAGAGGGTTACTGATGTGCTGATTCCTCTATCCCTTTGTATTTGGATATCAGCTGCACGGTGATCACAAATCTACACTTTTGTAAATTCTTCCACATTCTGCAGTAATTTGACTTTTAAAGGTCCCTTCCAATCCAAACTATTCTATGATTCTATGAATTTGCCCTTCATTTTTCCCCACCATGCTCCTTCTGTCCCTTAGCCAAAGCAAGACGCAGCATGAACCTTCTTACTTGCTTCACAGTAACCTTCCATCTACCTATTAATAAAAGTGCAATAGTAAAGTAATGTATCTGACAGACCTAACAGTGGTTTGTAATGCCAAAACTGTGTGCTTCCCATGGACGCCACACAACAAGCCAGAAATTACATAAATAACTTGGCAGCTGGAGTCTCTCTATCTCCCTGCTTTGGCATATCTAATCAGTTCTGTCACATTTCCTACCTAAAACATAGTGATCCAACCTATATAAAGGCATTATTAGAAAACTTTTAAAATTAATTAAGAAGGACATAAGGAATTGAGAAGTGTTGTTCTTCACAAGTGCTGTCTTTCTCAAAGGCTTCTATGTTGACATTGCTGATTTTACTAATCAAAATGTAATGTCTCTAACTGCCAGTGTTGCAAACCCAAACCAGAGTGGAAAATTGAACTGCATTCTTTCTCCATCATCAGAAATAGAAGTCCTGCAATCAGAGCTGAGCTGACAGGTTTATTAATGATGTGTGAAGCAAAGCTGAATGCAGCTCAGCCTTCCATGGCTGTGTTGGCTCTGCAATGCTAACAGTGGTAAAATTGTTATTACAGTTATCACTAAAAAAATCCAAAAATGCAATTCAAAGAAACACAGAGGGAGCCAATACATTGAGTATGATGATACTGACTTCTACAATCCCTCTGCTTGTTATAATCACATTTTAAGTAACAGGTTTTGTGTGTGTTAATTTTTGTTGTATTTATATAGAAATAAAATGTAATTTAATGACACTGATTTCTTTGGAGAGTGAAGCTACATTTATAAGAAGAAAGAAGAAAACAGAAGGCTCTCTGAAATAACTGAACAATAACTAATCAGAATCAGAGACTGGAACAAGAATTTAACATGCTGAGAAACTGGAGAAAACATCCAAATAGATGATCTTAATCTTCGAGAAGCAGGAAGCCATACAGAAGCTGTGAAGTTAAATATAAAAAGACAAAGCTCTTTTAATAGGTATGAGAAAGTCTGCATAATACTGGTAAATAGCTATGGCTCATGGGTTTGATATTTTGCAATAGAACATATAAGAGAAAGAATATAGCTGCATTCCTTGATGAATACCAGCCACAAAATATTATACAACACAGTATGTTTTCCCATCTCTTAAGGCTATCTCCTTGGATTTATCTGTAAAACAGGGCTATGTGAATGTCAATGACTGTTTGCTTGTCATTGAACAAATAGTAGCAGACCATCTGAATTCAGTTTTGCATTGCAAAGCATAGTATTTAAAGGATTAGAATATAATTTCCAGATAATCTTTAAAAAGGGGGGCTGGCAGTTCAAGAGGAATACACTAGACAGTGCTAATTTTGGTCCAATTCTATCCCTGAATAAATGCCATCGTGTGAATAAACAACTTGGACGTCATCCAAATATAAAAGATCACTAACAGTAATTGTGCTATATAAGCAAATCAGAAATCCTGATACTGATTTAAATAGGACAAAGATGTTATGCATGATCAGAAGTAAAAGTTTATTAAGGAGCCTTTTTATATTTACATTATTCTATATTGTGATTTTGCTTCAAATGGAAATGCTTCATGCATCACTCCATCTCCTTACTAAGGAAAGGGTGCTACTTTGGGGTCAAGCTACCATAGAAACCTAGTCCTCAAGCTGGGTCAGCTCTCAGTTATTTACTATTGAACAGCATCCTTTTATTCTTGCTATGATAAATACTTTTGTTTCATTACATTACCCAAAATACCAGATTGTGAATAGAAAAATGCTCAGGGAACTTAAAATCCTATGTGTCATTATTGCTCTTTATTCACACCAGTCATTAACTATTTCTAATTGAGAGCTTTCCAGGCAAATGTACCTCCAGTTGGTCTCCTGAGTTAGAATCAAGGGCATCAGAAAATGTAAAAGTAAACACAGCTGAATATTCACCTGCTTATTACTTGTTTAGATTACAGCAGTGACCAGGCAGTTTCCAGATGGAAAGAGTCACAGACCACAGTTCAGCAATGCAGTAAATGCTGGTTTAGGGCCCCTTGTGGTGTTGAATGAAAGGTAATAATGGGACATAGTATTCTACTGCTGTAAATTAGCACCATTAGCTGAATTTTTTTCATTAACTTTGTACCTATGATTATGATGCCAGACCAGGTACACTCTATGACATTCTAATGTTATGCTCTACCAAGTACTGCAGCTTCTTCCACAGCTGACATCAAAGCAAAAAGTCAGTATAAGCTTTGTATTGTGTGTTCCCGCATATGAGAGAAATTCAGTCATATGCACACACTTATTTGGATTAAGTTTATACTGGTAGAAAATTCCTGTAGTGTCTGATCAGATGTTCAGGACTGTGAATCCAGAGCCATCATCGCTGCCACAGACCGTGTTTAGTGTTTACTGTGGAAGAGCAGGGAGCCAAAGTGAAACCTCAGTCATTTGCTGCAAAGTCAGGTTGAACACCGGACAAGCACAGAATATCACCAGTAAACAGGCTGCCATCAATGGGCTGCATCTACTGAAATTAGACAGACACACACACCCCACCCCGTCCCAGTAAAATGCTTTTTTGTGTATTGTACTTCACGAATAGGGTCAAAGATAATAGATTATTTTGGATTGGGTCTAGAATTCCAGTCCTTCCTGTCCCAGGCACCTGGAGCCACAGTTATTCTCTCTACTTCTGAAGGAATAAAGTGTTTGCCTGCCCTGCTCCTCTGGGGACATTGCTCCTGAAGCTCACCCCTCTTCTGCTTAACAACCCTTTAAAAGTAACCTGGATGTACTCATGGGTGATTTATCCCTATCCGTTTTTGTGCTAACATAATTCTTTAGCTCAAATGACACTCCCTTTTTTCTTTGTTTTTAGCACACACTACATTTAAAATGAAGAGTCATACCTTCTATCACCTTCCAGACTGGCAAGCTTAAAATCCCAGCTCTCCAAGTTTCTTCTGATAGAATAAATTCTCCTTTCTTCTGCTCATCCCACAAACCCCATTCATTCGAGCTCATACTGAACCTTTCTGGGCAGGTGACCAAACTCATACTACGTAGTCCCACCAGTGCTTTCCCAATGGCACGCTTCTTTGCTAAATATTCCCCACCTTAAGTACTTACAGACTGCATTTGCTCTCTTCAGCGCTATATCACATTGGTAGCTTAGAGTCAGGCCTTCATCAACCAGAGTGCCCAGGTTTTTCTTCTTATGGTTCCAATAAGCAAGATGCAGCTTGTAGCAGAAGTTCTTAGTATAAGTCCTTCTGCCTATGGCCTTGCATGTTGCAGTGTTAGCATTTCACCTCATTTCTATTAACAAAGTCAACCAATATGCCAAAGCTTATCAATATTGATAGCTTCCGATGTGACACTGTCAGCAAATTTCATGAAAGTACACTCCCACTCTATCCATTAGAATCACTAATGAAAAATAAGAAGTAAAAGAAGTATAGTTAGGCTCCGAATAATCACGTATACCAGCTCTATAAGATTGTATACACTCTGGTAGTGTTTTACTTTATTTACTAAGAGCATACGTGGAAGTAAATTGTGTACTTCTGCATGATTGCAAGGCTCACAGGGCAGTGAAGAGGGTGGTCACTTATCTAAAGACTAATAGGTGCTGACTAAGTACTGAACTTTTTCAGAACATTAAGAATGAGATAAAAGGAATCTTGTTTACAGTTTCTGCTTTCTACTCAGAGCCAACTCTTAGCTAGTCACCAATGGCATTAAGTTCTGGTTCTTCTCAGATTTTGTAACATTAACCAGTAGACAGATGTTCATATAACATATGGTCACCACAACAACTAGCATTCATGGTACAGAGGCTGGCAATCTAGTCTGAAAGACTAAGGAGAGAGGACTAGAGGTCTGCAATGCAGCCAGCAATCCACTCCTCTGCATCTGGTTGAGGACTTAGAGCATGGGTGATAACTCTGTAGCATAAACTCTGCTCCTCCTCTCGCACATTGGAGAAACAGGGAAAGTGGTGCTGTTTGTCCAGCAGCATCAATAGTTTCTTGTGTGTTTGTGACACCTGAGCCCTGCCTTTTCTCATTCAGGCCGGACATGATAAGATTGGCTGACCCATTCACCCTTCATTACCTCTGCACCTAAAGCAAACAGAACTCTGAAATCAATCAGTGCTTAGGAGGATCTCAGAGCTGGATGCTACAGATACATTGCTGTGATTAACTGGGTACCTTTGATGCTCCTTRTAAATCCAGTAAAACTAACAGAAACTCACAAACAAGCCTTCTGGAGAAAGGAAGAAAATCCAGTGACATTTCTGATAGGCAAGAGAATGATGTGGCACTGTAGGACCAAGCTGTCTTCCTCGGCAAAAAAGACAAATCTTATGTACGTTCTCTGCTAGGACATAAAGAAAGTAAAGGGGTGCTTCCTTTAGGATGTCATTTCTTTGTCCTCTACAGATCCTTTAGATGTCTGTGCCTGGGGAAATGAGATCTGGGGAAGAAAGTACCTTTTGAGGCAGTTTGAGGAGAAAACACATAATGTTATTCATTTTGCCCCTGGGAACCTGTACACTTATTAATACTGCAGAAAATTCCATCATGTTGGCATTGATATTTTTTCCTCCAAATCACAGAAAAGTCAAAAAACCCAATGTGAGATAGAACATTCAAACATTGAAGATGTTGCATTTACTTGTAGACTGACATAAGTCCAGCTGAAAAGATGCAGCCCTTCAGCACAGTTTGTTTCAAGACTCTTGTGCCCATTTCTGCCCTCCTGCTCCTTCATGCACTGTGATTTATTCATGATGCAACCCCATCAAGAACTGGAAACAAAATGTTTTCATTATCTTCCTCTGGTGAAAAATTAAACTAAAAGCATCCTATTTTTTTAACAGAAATGTGTTCAAACTTGACAAAGCTGTGTTCTAACATTAAAAATATTGTTTCAGTATAGTGTTTCATGCAGTCCTAATTTGAACCCATTCACATGAATTCATTTGGATGACAAAGATCACAGCTTTGGTGCTGTATGTATAAAACATATTCCTTCTTTGGAAAGCACAGTGCCCTTTCCACAATGAAATTAGAGCACTAGCATGGTGCCAGAGACAAGACAGAGCCAGCCGTGTTTATCCAGTGTAAGAGAATGAATATTGATTTTGTTCCCGAAAACAGTCACGGGCATAATGTGTGCATGGTGAGTGGCAGGCACATTGGAGGACTGTGGCTCTCTGTTCCACGGCTGAGACCCACAGCCCCATTACTGGCTCATGCAAGTACTATTTCATGCTTGTGTTTGGTCTGCTTATGAGCGTAAATTGCTGCATTTCAACCTCATAAATACTCATGGCATATGACTCAAAGGGTAAAGTTTTATTGATGAGCTGTTCTTGTTCCAAGGCCTCTGTCTGTGTTTTAGCAGTGTTTGGGATCTCCTCTACAGTTTTAGCTGAATCTATCTGATCAGTCAGAAAAGACTGGAAATCCGTTACACATTTAGACAATGTACAGTACAACAAAATTATAATCCTTAATTTGTCAGATACGGGTGCCAGAATGCATCCTACCAAATCTTCCCAAACTGGAAGAATTTGAATGCAGTTAGTCCATTCCCAGCTGGAACCTCTTTCCACTAAGACATCTGCAATATAACACAAAGACAAAATACTCCAGCAAAATGGATCAGAATTTAATTTTTTCTTTTGCACGTTCTGCAAATGGAGGGCACCAAGTATCTTGATTATCAGCTTCCAGTAATAATCCTAAGATTTTGCTGACTCAATGACATTGCCACTCAATGACAGCTGAGTGGCAGCTCTTGAGCAATGACACCTCTTCAGCAATTTATGGCAGTGTATCAAGCTCCCAAGAAGTGAACTACTAAATTTGGTCAACATCAGGTATGCTCTTAGTCCTCACTGCCTTCAATCTTGGAAAAAATGGTGTTCTTCCAAAGGGTTTCACATGTGCTTGAAATTCTTCTGATTATTAGTGGCAAACTATGCATTGACTAAAGAATGTGAAAGTGAGAAAGTAGAAGTGTATCTGGCTTCAGCAAAACGATCATCTCCAAAGTGAAACAACTCATGGACAACAGGTGGAGACGTGAAATCATGGCACATCCCAGAATTAAAAGACAAGGTATTGTTAAGATCACTTCCTAGGCTACCACTCTGCAGATCTACAACAGCAAAGAGCTTTCTCTGTCACAGCAACTAACACCACCCACCCTCGAAAGCAACCTGCAGATCCTAGTGGTAAAAATCAGTTTATTTTAATGAGAGAGAGAGAAAACATGTACTATATTTTGGAAATAACCTTACAGCGTATATTTAGTGTGAGCATCATTTTATACCAGCAAAATGCTGGGAGGGGGAGGGGGTTTGAAACCCAGATACTTAAGCTGGTATTGATACATGACTGTGAACTAACTATGAAGGAAATATGCTGGTACCCAACCTTAGTATATATTTCCTGCTTCTTGTTAAATTATCTGCCAAATCACCAGTGGTGATCAAATCACCAGGGGTTTGCTAAGAGCTCAACTTACATGCTCATCCAAGTCCTGTACTGCACAGAAATAATTATTCTCCTCTCTTCTCATGAGTATGTCATTCACGAGTGCAGGCATGGCTATTGTCATCTTCCTGCTGACCAGATGAATGCAAATGAAAATGAGTCATTGGTGGCAGGAGCTTTTCTGCTACTTTGATTACCATGAGAAGAAAATTCAGTTTGGGTCAGGAATCTCTATAATTACTTTGTACTGGCAACTGTTTTTTCTTCCATTCAGTCTGAAGAAGCATTATGTACCCAAGTAGTCTGCTGCACTATGACGAGCTGCACTAGAGAAACATCAGGCTTCAGCAGGGAATTACACCAGTGAAGGGTCATTTTGGTCATTTATAGCCTCCCACTGTATTTAAGGTAGGATGCTTTAGATTTAAAAATTCCATTTATCTTTCTATATCTTAGGACTAATTAAGCAACATTTCACAAAACCTAAATTGCTTTGGAAAAAAAAAAAAAGGAAAAAAAAGAAAAGGCCTCCTTTAGAACTAACATTGTCATTAACTTTAAATAAATGGGAGAGGTTGTCAGGACTTGCAACAGGCGTTCCTTACTTTTATGTCACCTCAGCTTGTAGCACTGCTGCTGTGCCTCATTCTGGACAGATTAGTGAGAATCTGCTCTGCAACTCCACCTGAGGAGAAGGAGGGGAATGGTTTGGATGCACACATTTGCTCAGCATTTGGTCTGTCTTCTGCTTACCAACAGCTCTTCACATAAACAAAGAAACTATTGATCCTGAATAGTTATGGTCACTGCCTAGCAGGTTTGAGTGAAATATTTTACATGCTATTATATTCCTTTGACACATCCTGTTCCTTTGGGTGGTGAAAATTTTTCTGAATTTGTAGAAATAACCCCATAGGTTTAAAGACTTCCTTGCTGTGGAGTGAAATATTTCCCACTTTTGCATAAACAGAATAGTTGTACATTTGTCTTTTCTCCATTGTCTCCATCCCATTGTATTTCACTGACAATAGCGAGAGGGGGAGAGCTAACAACATGCATGGAAACAGTCTCATTATTTGTGAACTGATTGTGTGGAAAACATCTGTTTTCTGCCTAGCTTCACTTGTTTGTACACACTCACTGCTTCCAATGATGTAGTGCTGAGAAGAAAAAGGACAACAAAACACAGCAAATCTGCTTTGCTTTTTGGTTGTCCTAGTGGCTTTCAGCTCCACTAGTGCAGTCGCTCCGAATTCATCAACAAGAACTGATGAGCCACTGAACTAAGCGTATTAGCTGAATTCAAGTCAGTACTGTGGTGTCATCTAAGGATTTTTCATTTGTGTATGAAGACTAGTAAGCTTTGTCTTTCACTTATTGCCCTGCCCTGTCGACTTCTGGGTTTCTTAGATAGTCCCAGTGTGCAATTTTGAGTGCTCTGCTTACTGTTTGCCTGCTGGATATAACCATATGATGACATAAATGTGAATGGTAGATGACAAACAGTCAGCACTATGCAACTGTATACCAAGACTGGAATCAGGGCTATCAAATGGGAAAAGCATTCAATATATTCAAATACATCTTTACATTTATCACATTTTTAACCTGTTATCACTTCTATCTTCCCCTTTGCAACTGAAGTGCTAGATGAAGTTTCCTAAAGTTTGACATTTGGTATTTGGCAAAGAAAACAAAGCCGATAGCATTATGCTTCCTTGCTTTTTCCAATCACCTGCTTTTCTTCATTGCTGGATTCTACTTTTCTTTATAGATCACCTTTCCTCTTACAAACTGGGATGCTGATGGGTCTCACTGAGTAAGTTCAGCAAGATGCCCTTTTCTTGTCAGATGATCTGTTTTTACACTGGCCATCCTCACTGTAGCTTCACTTGAACTTGAATCTGGTGTCATTGTTTCCTCTGAATAATACTGAGTTCTGCTCGAAGCCCCAGACATGCCTGTACATTATTTATGCAGTACAGTTTGACTCAGCATGATGATATTTTGATGCTGTCTTACAGTGACATCAGAAGGTCCCAAGCAAGACCAGGAATTTAGCTGCACACTATCCAGTTATATAGCAAAAGAAAATATTGATCAGAAAACTAACAGTCCAGGAATGGGACTCTTACTTCCCTGGGCCAAGCCTCTCACAAGCTTTACACCATTCATACCCTCCAGGAGTCTTTCATGCAGTGGCTCATTGCCTCTTTCACATTGAGATGAAACTCTGTGGCTATAAGTCCCTGTTATCTGCTCATTACATATGTACTTCCTAGAGCAGGCTTTTCTAAAATGTCTTATCCCAATGAACACGAGTACTTGTACACATTCTGTTGTTGCTAATGGACCCAACTTCTTTCTCATTTATTCTCTTAAGAAAACTTCTTTTTCTTCCCATGGCATCTTTCTGACAAGCAAGGTTGGATAAGGAGAGCCCTTAAAGTGTTCCTAAATGTTATTCTTACTCAGCTCAGCACTGTTTTAATTCTGTCCCAGGAAAAGGTATTTTGCAGAAATCCCACGGGTAAATGCTGCCATATGCTTTCAATCTGCAGTGTAGACCCTAGCCTCCATGAAGCACTCACAGTTGTGAAGGGGCCAGGACATGGGAAGATAGGCACACCCTGAAGCTGGCCTAGATCATTCCTTGTTGATCTGATTTTGTGCCCCTCTGATATGGTGTTTTCCAACTGAAATGAAACTTGTTTTACAAAGACACTATGTTGTTTTCCCCAAAGCTTCATCCTACCATCTTTGCTGCGGTGGTCTGTGGTTTGCAGTGACAAGGGTATTGTGGGAGAACCTCAGCAAGTGTAACTGAGTGTAGCTCTAGTAGTGTCAATGGTGCTGTATCGACTTAAATCAGCTGAGGTCCTTGAGAGGTGTTTTTGATTGACAGGTTCTGTTCCCTGGGAAATGGATGGAATAATCAATGACTTGTGTTAGCATGGCTTAATATTAACAGCTTTTTAAGAGATAAACATCCCCAAAGCTGACAATGGCTTTGTTCAAAGAGGATAGAGTTGTGTGGACCCTGGAGGATGACTGTGGTTGAACACAAAGGAAGAATAATCTTTCTTGAGGAAATCCTCTTGCATTTTTTTCAAATAATTTCCATGTCATCCCTCAGAAAGGGTTCTCTAATAATCCTCAGCTTTTCTAGGGGAGTCATGTTAAAGAGCATGACTTCTTCAGAAGAAGAAATACTAAAGGGAAAAAATGTTTCCAAACTGGAAGTGGAGGAATTCCTCTTCCCCCTCCGTACCCCAAAAATAAAGTCTGATCGCCTAGTCTTTCAGTTTTATCACCAATATCTTCTCCTTCATTTATCATGTAGAAATATGTCTGTGCTCAATGTCAGTTCAATAAGCTTGTTTTTTAAAAAAATATTTTCTATCTTTTCTTTAAACTATTGATTATTCTCGCCATGGTCAAAGGCAGCAGTCCAGCATCCACAAGTAATCTTAAAAGAGAAAACAAGTGTGCAAAATACACCACTTATGGACAACCTGCTCTTAGCATACCATGTTGTGCTAATGTTGAGTAAAAAATAAAAGGCAGCGAGGACACTTATTTCACTCACCTGATCCCACGGACCCTGGTGAACAGTATGGGAGATCCTACAGACTCTGTAAACAGTACAGGAACATTATTTTACTATCAGGAAAATATCAGTAAACATCCTTGCAAAAGTAATTTTATAATTCAATGTGTTCTCTGTAACTTTTTCATTTGTATTAACATTTGGTAGGCTGAGCTGTTTACCTTGCTAGCTGTTCTTCTCTCGGTTCATTTTTCTCCACTCTTCAGTCTCACATAAGTCACCAGTCTGCAAAGAGCTGGCATTATTTCATGGTTCTTGCAGGACAGTACAGCTTGCTAGCTTTTGCCTCAATGTACTTTTATTGTTTCTCTTATACAATGCATGCAAACCACAGTGTCAAAGACAATTGTATTGCAGAACTAATAATAATGTTCTAGTGTTGGAGAGGGCAATGATCTGTTTTTTTCTTGGACACAAAGTATTTGGCTTTGTCAACTTTTCTATTTAGAAGTTGGATTAGTACCCATAAAGGAGTGCCCTTGGGCCCTTCTCACTTAATTATAGCTCACAGCCTCTGAAAGTAATTCTGCTTGGAGTTCTGCAATCATGACAACCAGCTCTTGCAGAGTGCTTTTCTTGCATAGATCTCAAAGCACTTTATGCGGGAAGTCAGGGTCATTCTGTAGGTGTAAAACCTGAGAAATGAGGAGATGGACTGAGTTGCTGAAGTTCACCCAGAATTTGAGTAGGAAAAAAAACACAGAAGAATATTAGTCCTTCGTACTCTAGTCATTACAACATAGCTATCTTGAAGGAAAAATACCGTTTCAAGTCTAGGGGGCAAGTAAAAAGATACTAAATACAAAGGAATTAAAACCGTCCATCAGAGTGTTTTTCAAAGTTTAAAACATGTCTCTTCTTTCTTTTACCTATTCCCACAGGAAAAGATGTTCTGGTACAGAATCAGTCCCTCCTATCCCCACACCTTTTTATAGTAATGTGGAGGATCTAGACATTGTATCTTATCCAGATTTTAACCAAAATTTCTCACTCTTTCAGCATGAGTCTATGGTTCTGAAATATGCTCTATTTCAGTCAATGTCTAGATGGACTACTCAGAGAAACACACAAAAGAGAGAAATCACATGGAGAAAGGGAAGCAGCTTCAGCTACTGGAAGCAAGACATGAAGATTTGAATGATTACCCCTCAAAAAAACTGAAATATGACCATTAGAGATATGGTCTCCAAAGTCCATTGTGCAACACAAGTCATATGCATTTTTTCAGCACAATTTCAGTTTGCTTGGTAGAAGTAGAAATTATTTCTGGCTATTGACACATAAACGTGTCCAGTTTTAAAGGATTCAGACAGTGATGATACAGACCCTAGCATTTTCAAACTGCCAAATACTTTTTAACTTGGATAGGAATCTCACACTAGCTAAAGATCTATCTACTGTCATTTACACTAGCCTTAGCACCACCAGCATTTTCTAGATGAATAGCCAGATTTATTACACAAAGTGGGTTTAGATCCGAAGATTGTCCAAAACATTACAAGTAGTATGAATGAATAACAGATGCATTAAGAGTTTTCCATCTTTGTTGTCCAGGTCAGTCAACAAATATGTTATCTGAAAATGTCTTCACAGTCATCTGTGAACTTCATGGTATACTTCAGTAAGATTAGCTTTCACATCAAAATCATGATAGCACTTGACACATTAAGAAATCTTACTAGAATGCTGAAAAAAATCATTAGCTGAAAATGGATGTGTCCTCTCATTGAGATCAGAAGACACAACCTTATGTAACCCCTCTGTGAGTTAGGATTTCACATGAAAAAATATTAAAACAGAACAGCACACATTAGATCTCTTAATGTTCATTATCCCAACACAGCAGTCGACCTTGAAAGAAGGAAGCTAGAGACTCTGTCTCAATATTTATTTTCTTCTTTTATACACACTCTAGTAATAACCCGAGTGTTTTATCCTTGATTTCTGTTGATGTTGAAAGCAAAGGTTAACCTAGGTAGATGGCTGTCAGTATGCTCACATGCTTTTGCAGCACACTTTGATCACTGGGGCAACAGAAGAGGCGTGATAGCCTCAAATTTCAGGCATGGGTCAAGATGTGGAAGGGACACGTTCTGCATCCAAGTCACCAGAAAACATCTGGGAGTGGGGCATCTACATCCTGTTGGCTCGCTTTAAAAACTGTAGCTTGAGTCTCTCCCCAACTTCGTTCCTTCTCTTTTAAAAAGGGTTATTACCTCACTCTCTGCTTCTCTGCTTAGATGATGTGTGCAGTGGGGTCAAGGATCATCTTTTGCTATTGAGGGTTTGGTGCAATGAAATTACATTCTTAAATAGGAATCTCTTATTGCAACCATACTGCGAATCTGTCTGATGACAGCAGAAATATTCTCCTCTGGAGTCCTGAACACAATGATGACTCTGACCATTTAGCCTCAATACTTAAGAAAACAGAATAAAACCCACCAAAATTATTCCTATATTTCAAATTACGTTCCCCTTTTTTCCTGAGGAATACAGATTTTGAAGCAATAGTTACTTTGAGATGAATAATAGCATCTTAGCTAAGAAACTTTCAGTGCGCCTTTAATTTGCAGACAAGAAGTACTGGTTGACTCTAACAGGATATATACATGCTACACAGAGTTGTCAAGTACAGAGATGTCGTGTGGCCTCTCCATTTAATAGAATGACAGCAAGAGGAAAAGAAAGCACTTGAGGGATTAATACAATCATTACTTTCAAGATGCTTCTGTTTGAAGGAACCTTGAAGAGGTTTCCATCATTCTGCACAGATTAATTTCTTGAGGAGATGAGGAACCTAAAGCAAAGCCTGTAAGGGCTCACCAGCCATCTGAGAAGAGTCCAGGTTCAGAAAAGGCACAAAGGGGCATTCGCTGAGCATATTTTCATTAAAGTTTTTCATACTTAACTATCAGTGCCAACACTCATATCCTTGCCACCTTGACTGAAAATCTCATTTTCTTCTCTCTGACTCTTGCTTTAGCTATAGCTCATAAACCAAGTCTGTCACTAAATTCAGCTAGTGTTTTCACTGCAACATACCTGAAAGCATGTCCTTCTTCAGGTCCCACTAAAATAATCTCTTATACATCTTTCATCACAGTTACTTCAGTTACCTAGTCCTAATCCTCGCAGTAGACAAGAGTTACAGGAAATCCCATAAACCACTTGCTGTTTGTATCAGCATATACCTAGCTCAGCTCCAAAAGCAATGTAGAAGCTTGGTAGAGAAAAGCCTGGAACCACCCAAGAGGGCTCCATAACCCAGCAGGCTCCAGGTGCCAGGTATAAAAGGGAAAGAAAGCCCTTTCAGGAGCTTTATGAGGGTAGGGCTGGGTCTACTGGGGTGGTGTCCTCTTACTAATGTTAGAACAGCTTTTTCTTTGAAACCCTAGGGAGGGTACAGGAAGGTTACGGAGATCATCGCCAGTACTCTGTGAAAGTCAGATGTGTCCTGCTGTTCAATGGGATGGTATTTTGAGAGACCGGAGTATATGGAGAGCCCTCTCTTTCTAAATATCTTTCAGTCTATCATCAAAATGGCAGTTACTAATCTTTTGGAAATCCCTCCTAGGCTATATCACAGTCTCTCTGCACTCCCTTACTGCTTCCTTCTGATTTTAGCATCAGATTCATTTGTTTCATCTTCACTTTCAGTTCTCTGAGCTTGACTTCTGCATGAATCTCTGCTCTACTTATTCATCAAACCGACTGTCCTTGCTTTTCTATCTCATTACCCCCTCAGTTTCTCTTTCTTTTCTCTGTATTTCCATCTATATCTTGAATGATCTCTCAGTTCACCCCATTAGTAAAATCTCACCTCTATCCTTATAACATCTTAGAGGCATGCACATGTTAATTCACAGCAGTTGGTTAGGCAAGGAAAAACAAACAAGAGTCTTGTAGTGCATCATATATTGGTAAATGAGCATTTCAGTAGTAATACATGATCTTTTCAGTCTCCTTAAAGTTTGTTGTGACCTCTGGTATCACTAAATGAAATATTTGCTCTCTTTGCATTCTTGCCATGCCTTGCAAGGAAGCACTAAGGCTGGAATTTAGCAGCCCTGTAGAAGGAGTGTAATTCCCAGACAATGTTCTACAAATTGACAAATACCCTATGCCTTTATAGTGTGTAACCCTCAGTAGTTGTTGTCTTCCCCCCACTTTACTTTGTTTCTTATCTCAGTGCACATAAAGTTTCCACTGTGGGTTGCCTGGGGCAGGTGAGTTTACAAAGTGAGAGCACCATGAAACACTTGAGGCTTCCATCAGCTTTGCCCAGCAAACATTGAGAGACTTGAACTGACTACATTTTTGGATTTTTGAGGAACAATCAAGGTCATGCCATGTTGATTGATCCCTTGTATTCTACTGAGGTTACAGTCTCCTGTCTACATTTTGGAGATAAACTATACAAGCAAGAGAAGGTCATGGACAATGAATAATGCTTACTTAGAAAAGTAGCAAATACATTAGAAAGTTGACGATTTTCATGAAACCTGTGTAGATTACAACTATTTTTAAGGCTGCAAAGTCCTGCCTTTGAAAGGTCACACTCCATGTAAGGGATGAGTTCATTATATTTAAAATCCTGAAAATAAAATCATGAAAGGAAAAGATTCACCTGTAATTTACCAAAATAAAATGAAATGATCAAGACCTTTCAGATGACCTGAAGTGCTGTAAAACAATCTACTGTTTGAAGAAGACTTGCACTGTAATATCTACCTTTTCCCTGTGCAAAGACTTCAATTTTGTGTTAGAGTCACAGTAACAACTCTCCCAACGCCTTCATTTCTATCAACAGTAGACAGGGACAAGTTATGAAATGCTTAACATATTTTTTTTTTTATTCTGAGATATTAATGAGGCCTGTAGACATTGTGAAGTATTAAAATAAAGTATCTATCTCCCTTAAGAGATTGACAATAATATGTTCTCTGTTTTATAAACATCTTGTTGCCTACAAAAGAGACAAATATCCACACATAGAAGTTTCAGGAATCCAATGCGGTGGAAAGAAATGAGTATAATTGAATGAGATTCTTCATTAATTGAAACTGATTGGTTTATGGTTATCCTCTTGCCAACCCATACCACTGGACTCCTCATAGACTACTGAGCATTTTTTCCCTGCTGTCATTATTGAAGCTAATATCTTTGTATGAGTCAGCAAACGCAGAGGGCTATTTTCTATTTCTTACTATGCTGAAAGAGCAATTTGTCACATGTTTTCAGCTGTGCCTGTGTAATCCTGCTGATCAAGAATTATTAAGCACTGTCATCAAATGAAGTACAGCAGTGGCTGCTTCAAAGGCCTATCAGATATATAAATAATAATGTTGCAAAATAAAATGTGGTGAGTTCATACTGAGCCAGCAACACCTATCTTGCTGAAAAACCCCAACATGCTTTCCAAGACTACCCTCAGGGATTTACTCTGCCGATGCACAGCCCTGAGAACAGCAAAGACAGACGAGGTACTAGACAGCCTGTCTGTAGAGGTGAGCTCAGCAGTAATGATGGCATAGTCTATCCCCAATGCTGAAAAGTCGTAAGTCAGGTTTCAAAATAATCATGGAGTGGGTCCACATATTGTAAACTAAGAGTGTTTCTAAACATGTTTTTAAACATCAGGTTTTTAATCATCATTTGGGAGACACAAAAGCAATGCATGAACATGTCATAAAAATTTGGAGTCTGAAATAGTAAAAACACAGACTTCTCCATCTGCTTGCTCTATCTATTCTCTCGCTTGCCAGGGGTAAGCTATTGGTTTGCTTCTCTCACTTCTCACTAGTCTGGCTTTCTCCTTTTTTCCACTGCTCATTTCCCATCTCGTGCCCATTTCTCTCATCTCATGCCCTCTCTCTCTCATTTTGACTTTTTCATAAAGTATAGATTTCACCCTGTTTCCCTGAGACAAATATTTATTTATAGTTTCCAAGGACCTCTATGGTATCCTAGACCTTCGCCACCATCAAACTTAATGTCTTTGTTATTTATAAGTGAAGGATCTATGAAGCCTGTGGAAGGAGCTAGTGAATGTGGTCAGAGTTTTATTTTTCCTATTTAGATATCCTGTGTTTGTATTTCACCTAGTCTAGTAGGTGACTAGATGGGAAATGTCCAGTTGTATTGCTGAATGAGAGTAAAATGCAAAGAATTGTTTTTTTGCATGATAAAATACCTGAAACAAATTAAAAACAAGAAAAAAACAAAGAGCAATTACGTGAAAAGAGAAATGTCCTTCTGAAGATATGTCCTACTTGCTCAGGGAAGGTGTTATTTAAGCACATATAGCTTTGTGTTTCTGTAACAAACTACAAAGGATTTGGATCATGGTTGGTATTTTAAACAGCAGGCACTTATGTAGTTCTACACACAAATGACAGCATTCAAGGATGAAGTACGGCTCATATCACAGTCAAAGGAAATAAAAACTACAACTAAACTACAGATTTGTACAAAATTAATGGATTAATTTCTCAAATTTCATATCCTCACAGTGTTTTTCACAAAAAAAACGTCAATCAACAGTCATTCATGGCAAATTTTTGAAAAATACTTGCATCATTATGCAACTCACAAATATAACAGAATATTTGTGAACTGGAGTGGCAATGTACACTAAATGCAACCACTATGAACTTTATTCATTTAAATGTATTCACTTAATGCAACTCTAGACCTGTTTGAAACAGCTTTGTCTTTCTTCTCTGCATTTCTTGTTATTTATTTTGTAATGAAAGTGAAAGAAAATTCCTTTGAGATGCAGGACTAAATCTTTGATTAATTTTCAGCTTTTCCATCTATTTTCCCTGTAATCTGAAGCAGGTTACTCTCTAGGCCCTCGCTTCAGCCCTCTGTCTTTAGATGGTGATAAGAAGACTTCTTTTAGTCACCTTTTTTCCTATCTTGTCTATTTTAGTTGAAAGTATTTCAAGACCAGAATTCTCTTTTTGCAAATGTTGCTTGGCCCAAAGATGCCTGATACTAGCTGGTGTCAGTAGAAGGTGTAAGACAACTCACAATCATACCACTTTTGCTAATAATTTGGCATAATTTATCATATACCTTTTTTTTTTCCTAATGGAATTCAAAGCAGTTCAATGTGCAAAGAGTCATTTCTTTGGAGAAAGTTGTGGAAGGCTCTGCAGGGAAAGGCAGTGTTAATTTCTTTTCTCTTAGCTCAGTTTTCTGCATTTAGGACTCAGCACATGCAAAAGCACCTATTGAATCCTCTATAGTGGATACCTACTAATCAATAGGCAATTGTGCTCTTGCTGAGTCCAAATGGAAAATGATGCAGCAGAAAACAAAATGTGCTAGGCTAAAACTTGAAGTCCTTAGTTGTTCTCACATTTATTTAGTCACATCTCTAAATAAGCCAGAGGGACTGCAGGATTTAGCTTCCTGCATTTCTCTTATTGTTGAGTTTACCTGGGAGTTTATTTCACCCTCCTACATAGCAAACGTGGAAGAGGCTGGATCAAACTAACATTACCAGTTCTAACTAGCTGTTGTAAATTTTGAAAGTGTTGACAAGTATATTACACTAGAAATCTGAATAATTGGCCTTTGGTAACAGACTTCAACAGGCATTAAAAAAAAAAATCCTAGATGCAGCCTCAATATTTCTGAACCAAATAATTTTCATTATATTACAAAAAAAAAAAAAAAAGGTGCAAAGGGATAAGGCAGATCAAAGTAGTTCTCCTCTGATCAGCCAGGTATTTAGAAGAAAGGTTCAAGCATTGTTGTCTATCTTTCCACCCTCTTCATAAAATCTCAGACTAAAAAGTTGCAAGCCCTTGCTTTTCATGAGCTTGCTTTAGTTCTTCTCAGGCTTAGACAAGCTCTTTCAAAAACAGGAATATTTTGAAAACCTTTTAGTTGAGACTTGAGTTGACAATACAAAATTTTCTTTATGTTCCTTTGCAAAGCAGTTCTATGAGGAAAACAATTCTTCAGAGCTTAGAAGTTTTATCACACTATTTTTTCAGGTATTTCAGAAAACTTCTATTCTCCTTCTTCAATTAGTGCGGTCCTGAGCTTCCTTCAAAGATGAATAAAAAGTATTTCAAATATTTTTTTTCTTTTTTTTCCGCCAGCATCCGCCAACTAGTCCCTCCAAGTGTGAGACATACAGGATTACTGAAGCTTTATTGCAGCAGACAAAATGTACAGGGTGAGAGGAAAGAAAGTTCAAGTGAGACATGAAGATGATGGACCTGAGTTTCAGCAGAGACTGAGGCACCTCTGATTCCAGTGGCAAACAATGACCTGGATCCTTTGAGGCCATTAAAATGCATGGGATAAAAGTACTATTTAAAGTGACTTGAAAGTACTATTGTCCCTACAGATGTGAACTGTTCCTGCACGGGTCCTGAGATCCATGTATCTGGCAGACAACATAAAAATTCCCTTGATTCAGTTTGTTGCTTATTAAATAAAAACATTTTGAAGAGGAGTGGGTAATTTGAGGTGGTCCATGCCAGTCCTGAGGAGAATGCAAGAGCAGCAGCTCTCCAGTGCATACCTCCACTGGATATGGATGCTCTTGTGTATCTCCAGTGAATCTTCACAGGGCAATATGTCTTTTTGACATCTTACCAGCCCCAGCCCCAGGTACTTGTTCATGGTTCACTTCCAGAATATGTCACCTTATCAAAAGACTGCTTTTCAAACATGGGGACATAATTAAAACCTCTAAATCTTGCATTTGTACACTCAAACCTGGCACCAGAGGAGTTAGCAGTTGCACATGCAAATAAAAAGAACAGTTATGCATTTCAGCACAGCACTGTCTTTGGCAAAGGTATCTTTGCTATGCCAGGGAGAATTATTACAGATAAGCAGAGTATGTTTGTGGTTTGGAACCTGTCCATCTCTTCCCATCTGTCTCTAATATAAACATATATAAATATAAATATAAATCTCCAATGGAATTTCTGAGCGTGGAAGTTTGTTGCTGCTGTTTGTTGGTTAACAGTCATGATGACCCTGGCAAATACACCCTGAAACTCAGCTCTTTGGGTTGAACCTAACACATTTTTCTGAGTTTAGGGTTCATCAGTGTGAAATATCTGCTTAAAGGAAAGGTTGTTAACACTAAAAGGCTCTATGCAGCCTCCCATCAGCAGTTAGTTTCCCATGTGATGAATCACTACATCCCACACAGTCCAAAGTACCCAAGTGCAACTAGCTTTCCTGGGCAAGATAGAGAGGGCTTAACAAATCTAAATAATCCCCTCAACCAAACATTATTTGTTTGTCGCTGACAAATGCAGTCTTATTCCTATGATCAGTGGGGTGTTTAGAAGTGAAACCTCTCTGTTTCCTCTGACAACCCTCCCCATACAAGTTTTCCTCCATTCGCAGGTTCCAAGATTAAGCCATGTTTCCAGTCATAATATCAGATCATGCTGTGGCACAAATTTGGTCTGGATCAGAACACACAGCCAGGTTTCTTCCAAATTACCCAAGCACTGATGGAAAGTGAAAGCTGGTTTTCTGCACATAAAGTCTGTTTGTATAAAGTAGAACTGGCAACATTGTTTTTACCAAAGAGTAGTCTTTATGGGATATGTGTGTGTGTATATATATATATATATATTTATTTTTTTAGGGGTGTTATTTTAAATACAAATCCATTCCATGATCTGGTTTGCACACAAGCATCCAAACAATTGTGTTGGTACAACTGTGACATGGAGGCAGGGACAGCTGGGAACACCCAGAGCTGGGATTCCCTCTGATGTCCCTGTAGTGTGCATTTATGACCTCAATCTCTGTACGATGACACCTTTAATAACCTCCGAAGAAAAACCAATCTCTGACTAGCTTTCCTCTCCAACTTAAAAAAAAATTCTCTTCTGCCACAGCAATCTGTCTAACTGTATTTTAGTACACTGACAAACTCCTTAGCTTCTGCTATTGAGTGGGGTAATTAACACAGCTGTGTTAATTGTACAGGTGGAATCGTATAGATCACAGTAAATACAATTACACAGTAAATACGTTACTTATATTTTTATATTCCAATGCAGTCAGGGGCATTTTAACACCAGCTTCCGTTTCAGGGTAACAATACATAAAGGAGTCAGAGTGGAAACTAATGCATAGTAATTTATAGTTTTGCACCTACAATTTCCATGAAGATTGGTAGGTAAAGGGGAGAAATCTGATATTGTTACAGTTTATGTTAGTAACTAAAGTTAAAGCATGTCCTAAATAATTGTCTTATTAACCTTCTCCAAGTTCTTAGGATGGACAGGGATGTGACTATTGCTGACAGAAAACATCTGTGAGGTGAGGAAAAATAGAAAACCATTTGCAGGCTTGGCCTAAAAATCTTATGGCTTCTCTGATATACCAGAACAGGGACATGTCAGTGGTAAAGGAGTTCTGTAAGGACTTGGCTGCTACTATTTTCATTATGCCTTAACTTAGGGCTGAAGTGGCCTGTTTTTATGAGTAGCAGGAAAAAAAAAAGAAGAAATGTGATAAAGGAAGTGATTTAGCTAACAGTAAAGTGGCCTTTAAACAGAATCCAGCAATTTTAAATCATCTATGCATCAGTATGGCACATTGTCTTTATATCAATCACCATTTTTTCTTTTTTTCTCATTCCTCTGTCCTCTTCTTACCATGGTGTGAATTCCCATGCATCCCTGCAGTTCCCAGAGAAAGTAAAACCTTATATCAGCTGCACACTGCCATCTCCAAAGGACTTGAGCAAAAGATGCTACTGGCAAGGTGATGTACTGAAGGTTTGCTGACCACTGTCCAGATCTGTCTGGAACTCGATTAATCTATGAACCATTAAGTAAATGAAATCTAAAGCTGTTTCCCTGTTTCTCTGAAGCATCAATACATTAGTGAAGTCTGCTTAGGCTCCAGGTCATTAAAATAATAGAGTTAGGAGTACCCACACACTTATCATTTTCAGGGAATTCAGCCTCATGCCCTGCTCTTCTCATTAGAAAGGAGGTAGATCATATTTGCCTTTTTTTTTTTCTTTTTTTCCCCTCCTTTTTATATTCCCCCATCCTTCCTTCTGGAAACCTTGCCAGAGTAGCTTCCCCTCCCCTTACCTGCCTTGTCCTGGGAAGCACCTTGCTGCCAGCTGGCTTCCCAGGGGAGTTGAAGCAGCCTGATTTATTGCAGCAAGGTGACCCGAGCCACTCTTTTGTCTGGTCTGTGAGTGAACAGGAACAGCAAACCCTTTCTCATCACCTCTCTATGCCACAAATGCATTTGGGACTTTCTGATCACCTAATGTACCATTTAGCCAGTGCAAGCATTTTGCTTGTAAAGTCCTGAAAATTAACATTGGCAGTTAAGACATCAATTAATAGAACAGCATCTATTGTAAGTACTTATGTGTCCTCTGTGGCTGTTATATCTCAAAAACCCACAATCTTTCACTTACTTATCCTCAAACAATGCCTCACAATTCACTGAAAAGAGACTCCAAAATTTGTCTTTGTTACTTGCTTAATTTGGTGAAACAGTGATATTATTTAACTATTGTTAAATGATTTATATATATATATTGGAATGCAAAAGAGGAATCTGTGGGGAAGATCTGTATATTTTGATAATCTTACCTATTTGTCTTAATAAGGAAAGCAAGTTTGGCCTTTTCCTCTTCCGTCCTATATGTTGCACACTTCCTTTCTTTGCACTGCATTGCCTCTGGGGTGATGAGTAATTACTTTCCCTGTTCAGGCTTTGCCTATAGCTTGCCTCATGCTCAGATTGCGAATAACTTCTGGAGATCTCAGCCTGGATAGGAAAAGGTGCATGAACAGGCATGAATGTCTATCCGTGGGCTTGCAAATGCAGCACCACCCAATGGGAAATGGCTTCTATTCACTTGCTATGTTAAGTAAGATACCTGGACTCTCCGTGTCTCATTTATTCTTTCTATAAAATGAAAGGTGCTTACCTTCTTTGTCTGGAACAAACAAATTCCTTCTTGACCCCATCTTGGATCTTTTTATGTTTTCATGGATCATTTTTTCCATGTTGCCTATAAAAACAAGTGTCTGTATTCTGTAGTCATGTCCCAAACCCCATTGAGAAACTGCATTTCCATTGCTTCTGAACCTGCAGTCAAGCTGCTTCTTTTTTCCATTGCTGAAAACCCTAAGCTCAAATGTGAGCAAACTCTGTCGTGATTCCTGCCAGCCCTTCCAGGCAAGTGCTGCTTCATACTACATGCAAACTAATGTCTTTGGATGGGTTGCCCTAAACCTATTTATTTCAAATCTAGCTCAAGAATTCCCATCTTTTGGTCATTACAGGTTTCTTTTCTTTGGTTTGATTTTCTGATTCCCTGAGGCTGCCACAATATTTCTTAGCCTCCTCCCAAGACTTGGGTTCTGGTTTATGAGCTGTCAGATGACTACTCAAGTAGTGAAGAAACCACAGTTTTGGATTATGTATTGGTAGCAGGTAAGTAAAAAGTAGCCTACCTGTAGCTATGCAAAAATCGGGTAGAATTAACACTTTTAAAAGGTTTGCTTTTTTTAAAAAAAAAAGCGCCTTATAATCAATAAGCAGGGACTCATCAGTAATAATGATAAAAGAGTCATGTTATACAGTAGAGTTAGCCTCCAGTCCTGCTTCCCTTCACTGTCTCCCCTGGGGTACTTTTGATAAAGTTTCTTCCTTGGCTGTACCCCAATGGTTGGCTTCCTCTCACTGCCCATTTGAAATCAAGTCAGATACCTGAAACACTGACTGTGGCAAATACAAACAACCTTCTAGAAAAACAATATTTATTAGACCCTTGAAAATGACTTAGTAAACACAACAGGGTTGCTACTTGTTATTTTTTATTTTGAATGCAGAGAACCAGAGTTTATGATGTTATCTTGAAGAGAAAATATCTGGGTGCATCAGAACCGAGGGCACTGATGGCAGGACATAAATGGTTGTCAGCACATTCACAATGAGGTTGTTCCTCACTGTTTCCATAGAACAGTAAGGTCTTCTCATTGGGTCACTACAACTGTATTATATCTAGGGATGGTGGAATTGGTATTTTTCTTCAAAAATAGCCTGATTCAAATTCTGTGCTCATACCAGCATAACTACTAAGTATGCTCTGAAGGCAATGGGAATGTTTCACAGTGAATGAGGAGTGAGTGGAAGAGGATTTGGTTCAAGCAGGGCCACTTGTAGCTTACTTGATAGTTGATGAATTTGGTGCTAACAATTACGACTCTTACTGATGACTGGTTGTTTACTTCCAAATACAGTTTGCTATAGGTACTGTTGGTCCTCAGAATTCTCCACATCATAGCATTTTCCAGATGACATTAACTTTAAAAAAATTCCAATCCCTGCTTCAGAAACTCCAACAACAACCAATTACAAACTCCTGAAATTCTTTTTTTTTAATTTGTTTTCTGTAAATTCATGCAACCCATCGTTACATCTCATTAAAGCCCTTTAAAACATGTTATAACAATTTTGAGGTTTTAGTTACTTTTTTACAGTTGAAATGTGAATTAGAACTTTAGTCTGTTATTTCATGTTACATTAATTTAGTGTTAATTTTAACAGTACTTTGAATTACAAAACAGATTAGAGATTATAAACTGAGTTGCCCTTTTAGAGTAGCTGATTTTCCTTCCAGAGCAGAGAGCCTCCAAAGACACTTTTATACTTCCTTATGAAAAAATACTTTATTTCACTCTGTAAACTGAATTTGCCACCGGTAGAAATGGTAGCAAATCGTACTGAATAGTAAATGTGCTGTTTATCTATAAAGTCCCATGAAACATTCTTGGCAGCCACTCTGTAAGCTTTTCATCTATGTCTAACGTTACATTCATCCAGGTGGGAAAATCAGACCACATCTTGGAGTGCGTGGGGAATTTTGCTTCTCTAAAGGTACTGTTTCTATGCATGACTTTATCAGAACTCACCTTCTGTAGCTATTTCAGGTGTCCTCCCCGCTCTGCCTATCCGGATGTTCAAGTGATTAGCTCTCTGAAAAGCACGCATTGTTAGATTGTGGGTAGCTCTAAGAATGGACACAGCAAACCACGTGGAAGGCAATAGAAAGCCCCCATTGACTTCAGTGGGATTTGGGTTAGATCAAGTTGAAAGAAATAATACCTTGAGGGCTTGAGGCAGGTTGATTTGTTTACTTTTGCCTTAATCTCCCCGTGACCGAAAAAAACCACCTTAAGGAATAAACTGGCTTCTGCCAGCAGGTTATGCTTGCACAAGCAAAGCATGATATGATGCCAAAATATTATAGTGATGTTTTATTTGAAGTGGACACCTGCACACTAGGCGCTGGATTGCAACCAATGATTCATTCTGCAGTTCAGTTCAATTCAAAAAGATTTAATTGGCATGATAAGCTATACAAGTGTAGCCAAAGGATTAAAGAGGCAGAAGTTCTTGCCAAAGAAGATTCATCTCTGAAATATGAACCTAAAACTTTATAGGTTTTTTTTTAAAGTATTTTTTCTGAAATGAATGCCAATTGTGATGGTAGGCCAGAATCTGTTTCAGCATGGTAAAAATGCTGAAGCACTTTTTGAAATCCACAGTTCACTTATGGCATCATACAGGAGAAATGTCACTTTATTTTTCTCTTGGTACCAATTGTAATTTTGGAAGACTGTCCCGTAAACAAAAAATGAGTGTACCAGGAAAGAGGGTTTACATCTAGGTGTGCCTAATATTTTCCCTAGGTAACTAATTCTTTTCCCCTTTTCCATCTTTACTGTGTCTCCAATGACTTCAGTGAAGCATCTTCAAACACATACTAGGTCAAGTACTTTGGATGTAGTACCTGTAAATAGAACAACTCTTATTGCTGAACTTTAAACTTTCCATACTTTTTGAAGAAACCACCTCTGAAAAATCTGTTCCAGACATCTTAACTGACCTGAGAGTGAACATGAATAGTATAAGAAAGAATCCCTTGGAAATAAGAAAAAGACAAATGTAGAAAATGCATTGAAACCAAATGCTAGAAGTGTTGCTGCAGAATTGACTACCAGACATTAAGACCAACCATGACGACCTCTAAGAGATGCAGTCATAGCAAAAGAGTCACTGAGAGCACCTAACATCCTTGTACATTATTCGCTGTGGCCTCCCTACCTGAAGAAGTGGCTGAAGTTTGGCTGAGCTGTCAACTTTTGAAACTCAGCCTTCAGCATAGGGCAGGGGGGGTGATAGGAAGGGGAACCCTCACCCTGTTCCCAGGAGGATAAGCTCTAAGTACATATTTCTTCTTGTTCAGCTGAATGTGTTCTGTAGCTTTACTTTGTGAAATTTTAAAGGCAGAGTTTTGGTTATTAAATCTTGTAAGGAAGACTACTGAAAGCAGTATTCCTTATCTTCACACTTGCATTTATGTAATAGCTACACCACATATTTGTTCATGCATTCTACTTTTAAGATAGCTTCTCTTTGACTGAAACACCTCCTCTTTCTCATTTAAACTTTTTTCTCTCTGTTGTAGTGCCTGTAGGATTCAGTCGTGGATTAGAGTCCCGCTCTACTATGCTCTGTGTACATAAATAAGAGAAAAGGGAATTCCTACCCCTATGGATTTAAGCTTTGTAGGCTTGTGGCCCTTGAAACAGCTTCTGCTTTAACAACACAGCTGATAAACTGAAGGAGAAGGAAACTGTCCTTCAATCTGCTCTTTTTATCTCAGGTCATCTGAGTCTGACTGATACCATCCAGCACTGAGTAGGAAATTATTTTTCATCCATTAACATTTTACAGTTCTTTCTTCCTCTTTCCCGGGACAAAACTAAGAATATGAAGGCTACTTGGGTCTTTGTTTTCTCTTAGGAGGAAAAGAAAACAAACAACTAAACAGACTGAGAGAAAGACACCCCACAAGAGCCCTATTTCACAATAGAGAGAAGACTGGAAGTCACATCTCTGCAACTTTTTGGTGAGCGCACTGAACATCCTCCCCTCTGGGACCATCTCTCTCAGGGTCTCTCCCACAGTTCAGTACTCTTCTCCCAGATCCCTTGCCTCCACACCCCAGCAGACAGAGCACACTCCTGAGATATAGGAAAGACTGGGAGATGCTGTGCTTCACAGTTGCTGAGCCAGAGCTTGGACCTGAACTTGGACTGATCTGCAATATGCCCTAGATCTGCAAAATCTTTATGAATAAAGTTCTTCCAGAGCAGATAATTCCTTGCCCAAGAAGATGTTCTGTTTCAATAAACAAGTTTTTTCCAGCAAGGAAAAGAAAGGTTCATTAAAAATACTCAGCTAGTCTTACCCATGATTTCTATTGCAGAACTGACACTACCTAGTGAATTACTTAGGCTTTCCACATAGTAAAATACCTTACATATGGAGACAGATCTCTCCATCTTCTAAGCAAGAGGTAGTCCATCTAACCAAATTGAAAAATAGAAGGCTAAGTATTGCTAGACACAGAATGACTGGTTGAAATGAATGCAAGTGTATAAATACCACATCAAACAAAACAAAATGCACAAGTACAGTAGGGTACAATGATGTTAATTTGGAAACATTGAGATGTGAAAGAGACATCATAGGCTTTGAAAGTTGCCTCTCAGACTGCTGGATGTGGAAGCTCTCTGCTTTATTAGCATTCTGATAACAGTTCCTGCATCTGCCTTGGTAAATACTGCAGAGAGCGGGCAGCTGCAAGATCCTATTGTGTGCTGCTAAAGTGAATGCTAATGAGGCTCCTGAAGCAGCCCTCCTAGTTCCAACTGGGGATATTAAAAACATGAAACCTGTCCTGTAAATAAGAAAAAGAAAAAAAAAGAAAAATCAAACAAAGGACTAACTTAACAACCTTCTATTATGAATTGTCAAAATACTGTTTCCCAAGGGGTTTACTCAGTCTTATGTCTAGTTCAGCTTCCTAAGTACTGGTTCTGTTGGAAGAATCAGTGTATGTGGGTGGCGGAAGAAAACAAACAAGGCAGTTATCACCAACTATGTTGATAACCAAATGTTGGAAATTTCCTTCTTGCAGCAAGCTGTATTTAGTTTTCTTGAGAAACAAACTAAGGTTTAGATGCCACAGAGCCACACTTAGAGCCCCACATGCTGGTCTCATGTCATTATTTCACAGACACAGGAATAATTTTCTGACTCCTTCTTTGAAAAAAGCTTCCCCCCCCCGCCTCCATATAAGCATTACATCTGTCTACGTGCAGAGATCCTAAACAATAGTTTCAAGGGGAGTTGCTTGATTCACCTCAAAGGCTGTTCAGCCCTGATGTTGTTCCTCATCTCCCACCACCAGCAGAGAGCTCAATGTCAGGCAGGACTGAGGAAGGACAGTGAGCTCAAACAGCCCTCCAGTCTGAACTGCTGGGGTTTCCCTTGCTGCCAGTGTGCTTCCCCAAGAAGAGGAAGGATAGAAAGGTCTCCAGCTACCACTCATGAGGAGGTGCTAAGAAAAAATAAATTAATAAAGAGCAGAAAGACACTTAGTGGAGGTGTGAACACAGAGTCCATGATTGGCATGGATACTGAAGTGATTAAACCACAAAAACATGTTCATTGGTTTGCTAATGGGTATCTTTTCCCACTTTCTCCTGTAGCTGTTGTAGCTGGGAATCATTAAAAATGCCATCATTAAAACCTTTTACTCATCTCCATTGACTTTACTTGCAGTATCCTCAGAAGCCTGTGGATCAATGTATCTCTTGCTCTGATTCAAAAACCCAGTTGAAAATTTGAAGTCATTTGACTATTTTTATCTGTCCATTACAGCCACTCACTATACTGCCAGACCTATGCTGCCAGAACGTCAACAAGGCCCTGTTTAAAAATATGCAGTGTGTTTTGACATACTCTTAAAAATAAGTTTTTAACTAGAAGATTCTTGTCCTTTGATATTAGGTTAGATGTCTGGCATTCCTACCCCAGAAATCTCAAATCACATTCTCCTTCATTTATATTACTGTAATTCCATTAGCCTGATGGTTTACACTGCTGCAGTTAAGTGAGGGAGAATAAAGCTGCCAGAGATATGTATGTAATCTTTATTTACCTATAAATCACTCTGTGAATTGACAGATCTATCACTATGGAAATGATTTCCAATGGCTCAAAAACCTTTGTCACAGAGAAACTCTTTGCATCTGTAGTGCTTTAATAACACCTCAAGAGTCCTGTTTACCTTCTGAGAGTGGATTTTTGAGAATATCAGGATGTAAGAAGGCATCCTGATCACCCCCTTTAAATCAAGCTGGAAAAAGAAAGGATTTGGGGACAGGCAGAGCTATGTTTTTGAAAATCTTCCAGCATCTCTGAATCTGCAGGGAGCTGTAGCTTCTGGTGGGATTTCCAGGAGATATGGGACTCTAGTGAATGGATATTCAGTGACAGCAGAGACAGGTTGATAACCTTCTGATATTGTGCTGCAGCATACTCCTCATGCCATTTGTCCAGAAGAAGTCCTCTTCCTATAACATTGTGGGAAAATCTGGATCATGCAGTATGTGCCAAAGATATGTTAGATGGACAAAAGGATAAGTCTTGACCATTGTGGCAGTACTGCCATAACCAGGTCTTCCCAGAAGTGTCATGAAATCCAGCTGGTCTGATCACTCAAACACCCTTGACAGATCCCTCCAGGATATTGTGAATACAGTCACAATGAAATATCATGGGCAGAACTGTAGCGGTATCTGCCCCACACAGGACCTGCTACATTGCCTTCACACTCAATACAGGAAAGTTTTTGATGGCGAACAGTGTCCCATGGTGGTGCATACCCCACAAAGCCGTGAAGCATGGCCCACACCACAGTACTTTCTTGCTATGCACCAGCATTTCTGCGTCTTCCTGTATAATGTCCTGGTCACAAATTCCTCAACACATGTAGGATGTACACTTCTCTCATTTATACTATCATGATACTTAACACTTCTCCAGCAGGTGGTCACATTGTGGACTCTGAATCTGGGAAGAGGACCAATCCACAACATCATATGGATGGGATAAAAACATCAAATCTTTCCAATGAGGAAGCTGTTTCCCAGCTGTCTCCACATAAATTCTAGTGCAGGATAAAAATTAATAACAAACAAAAATGAAAGAAGGCCCATGACACAATGACCACTCCCATTTTGGGGGCAGGAAGACATTGAGGCCCAGGATATGGAGCACTTAATGAGATCATCAAGAGGACTGTGCTCCGGTAGCATCATATGCCTCATCACAGACAGAAGACTGTCTTTGGAAAGGAGGAAAGCGAGACATCTCACACACCTGTGTGGATACTGGCCTCTTTTCATCACAGGCACAGAAATAGTTAGTTACATTATCAGCAGAGCTGAGATCAGCCTATAACTCCATCAGATCTCTAGTCCCACCACAACAGAGACTACTGTTCAGCATTACAGCTCTGCTATCTTACAAGGAGTTCTTTAGTACAAGGTTTCAAGGTTGACTTCCCCCTAATAAGTCCTCCTCCTCTTCCTCTGATCAGCATCAGCAAGTTTTTCAGGAAGTGAGGATAAAAAATGTCTCTCTTACAATGACCCTGTATAAGCCTTCCATGACTGTTTAGCCTCTCAGGGCATGCCAACCACTGAACTTCGTTGAGGAGTTATTGAAAGGCCCTCAAGAGTGCCCGGTCCTCTGGCAAACCAGGGTGTTGACAGAAATTTCTCCTGCCCTTCCACAGGTTGTATGATGCCCAGTAGCCACTGGTCATCAGGTAGGAGTTCTCCATCCTGGAAAACAAATATGACAACTTCAACAATTTCCCAACTTCACCTGAGAATCGGAAGCCCGCACTGATGATTGTAAGCATTATTGTCCTCAGCCTAGACAATAATGATTGATTTTGTACCACTGACATCCAAACTACCCTTAGGATACACCCTCCCAAATCTGCCCCAGTATTTAATCCTAATATGGCCAGATTCCACCCACCTCCAGCACAGTAGAGCTGTATAATCTTATGATGAGACATCACAGTTTCAGGACTAAACAGCCTTCTGAGAATATAGCTGCTGAATAAGGACTGGAGAAGCCAAAAAGAAGGTAAATAAGAGCCTGCAGGTGTGTTCATTATCCTGTTTGCCTCTCTCAAGATCTCCATCTGAACACACGTGTTCATGTACTCAGGCAGAATAATTTTGCATTGGTCATAGACCTCGTGCTCTAATAAAAGATTATATTCATTATGTGAGTGTGATTAACTTAGAGGACGCTTCATTTTACACTCACCTTCAAAACTACTGGCAATCAGCCTGTCCCAGGTGGCTTTGTGCCAAGCCCAGCAGGTTGTTGGATTTATTGCTCACAACCACCACTTTTGTCCAGATTTATCACACCTCACTGAGACCATTAGCAACCTTGATTACCTCTTCATCTCCACTGGTTTGAAACATGAGTTTGATGTAGAAGATCTCCTCAAGCAAGGATATTTCCTCTCCAACAGCAGTGCTGAATGGTACACAAACAACTGGAAATATCCCATCAGTTTTTTCAGATGCACAAAGTTTGTGGCAAGACTTTCACTCAGGTCTCTGAATTTTATTTTAATATTGAGGGTTTTTCCTGATAGCTGTTCTATTCCATCTAGTAGCCATCATTGTAAGCCTATGTCATGCCCTTAACTTAGAATTTGGCTCAGCAAAGAGAGGTAGTGATATCTAGCTTCCAGAATGAGAGAAAAAGCAAGATCTAACAGGTTTTTGCCCTCTCCAGCTCCAATGCATGACCCAGTTTCAATAGGTTTGTGAAGTGTGGACTTTTTCAGTCAGAATAATCCAGATCCAGGACAACAATCTTAAATAATGAACAATACAGGGAGTGAAAGCTTATCTAGAAGTCACAGGACCTCTTTATTTATTATTCGGACAAAAATCTCCTCCCATAAAATCCCCTGTGCTTTGACAGACCTACCCAGAAACATCTGCAAAGATCCCCTACAATTGTCCATTAGGTCTCAAGTGAACAACAGCAAAAAACAGGCTGATTCTGGTATATTGGGGCTACCATTTATCCCACTGATACAGGGCTGTTGCAGGTTTTCCTTTTATTTCCTTGTCTGCCTGAATTCACTTCTTGTCTCTTGCTGAAGGCTGCAAAACTCTTTGGAGCAGAGAACAGGTGGTTTTGCCCTGTGTTTAGACAACACCCAGTAAAAATTCATGCTAGGTCATAGCTATGGATCCAATAATAACAGTAACAATGAAGATTTCTCTAAAGCATATTGAAGAATAAAGGGAATTATTTTACTCAGCTTTTTTTCTCCTCCGGTGGACTATATTCCTATTACAGGAGGCAGCAAACTTCATGGGAAAGACTCAGAGGGACTGAGTGCTCCTTCTTCTCTGCCTGGCATTGATGGCAAGCAAGCTGTTTCATAAGACTCCTACAGGATTTGTGTTTGGATATTTCTATTCTTGAGGGACATGATTCATTGCAATGCTATCCAGGAAAAAACAGTTGGAGAACTACAAACATTCAGAAGGTCTTGGGCCTGGCAGTACTGAGGCAACAGATCAGCTCAGTCAACTTGCCTCAAACAACTTGCCCTCCTGCCTGGCACACCAAAAACCCAATGGCTTGTGAGTGCTGAACTAGCCGTGAGCACAGGTACATGCAGGCACAGGGCTCATAGAAGCAAGGATTTAAAGACAGCACATTTCCCACCACTTTGCATGAATGGTATTCACCACATGAGGTAGTGCTAACACAGGGGATACCAGCCTAGTAAATCCACCTCTGGTAAGAAGCAAAACCATAGGAAATATCACAGCATGGCATCTGATGAACTTTACTTCCTTCTCTCTGCCAACTTTAACTGCCTACTATTCTCTTTGAACTGTAGAATTCCCTGCCTCCCTCCTGTAACAGTGAGGACCAGAGGTTAAAAAATTATTGTTTGAGAGCAGTAATTCAACCAAACCTGGTGAAGAAAAAGAAGATACTAAGTCATCTTATTAGGATACTGTATAAAGCAGAGGTATTATAGAAAGGGCACGCCAGTGAATGGAAACATGGCAGAATAGGCTCCACCCTCACTGGGCATCAGAAAATACAATTACAAAACACGGTGCAATAGAAATTCAGTTGCAATGACCCTTGGAGTGCTTGTTTCACCATCTGCTTACAGGGAAATCCTTGCACATCTTTCCTCTGTACCCTTCACCTCCAGCATCCCAAACTGTTTTATTGTCATTCTAGAGACTTCTTCTGCTTTTGCTCCATTCCCTCTTTCCTAGCCTGGCAATTTCTTAAGTATGTGCCTTCTCCATAACTATAAATAGTCATACAGAGGAGGACTGTAATGGCCATTGTCCTGTCAGATGGAATAAAGATTACAGCTGATGGATAAGGAAGAGGTTCAAACAGTAAAATTGTAGCAATGAGTCCACCCAGTAGCCTGCATTGTCTTAGTTCGCTTGCCACTTGGATCCTAACAGCCACCAGACCACCTGCTTTCTGTCGCTGCAGCTCAGCTGTTGTTCACAAATTTCAGATGTTTGTGCCAGTAATTAAATTGTGCCAGCAAAGCACTATTAAATTTAGTTATTGCAGAAAGGAGCTAAAATAATTGATCAGATCTGAGTGGATCATCAATGTGTTTTTGAATATAATGAAAAAGAGAATTGGGTCAGCAGGAGGAAGAGGAGACATCAATTAAAAAATATATCTATACTGGAGTCTCAAAAGCCATTAACATTGATTTCAATCCAGGACACAGGGCCTGGCTGGCAAAAAGCATGGAAGGATAATTAAAGAAGTTGTTTGTTTTTTTTTTCCCTGTGGCAGAATACAATAACAGAGCTGCAAGAAGTGGAAGCAAATAGGATGTAATCACTCCGGAGAGCTATAAAGGGTTACGGGAAGCTGTTGATGCTACTGCTTTTGTTTGGTCTCCTTTCCTATCTTCATTTGCATTTCTAAGGTTGAATATTTGCTTGTAATGAACATGAATGAGGGATTGGAGCTGGAATTCCTTCTGCCACCTCAAGCTGCTCTTTCCACAGACACATCAATGCCCTGAAGTGTTCTGAGAGCTCCTGTTGCTGAAGATCACAGAATCATAGAATCATAGAATCATAGAATCATTAAGGTTGGAAAAGACCTCTAAGATCATCGAGTCCAACCATGATGATTCAGTCAGCCAGGTTCCTCACAGCTGGATCCTGTTCGGGTAGGGGTGGTAACATGGACTGGCTTGGATTAATTGTAGTTCGATGTTTATAATATCCCCACCATAAATAATGTAACTATTCTATTCTTGAGTTAAAAATGTATTACTTCTGAGCCAGCCCACTCCCATGGAGACTATAGATGACATAGATGTGCTTCTTCCATCTTCCTGCAAGTAAGCCTTACCCCCTATCTTTATTTTCAGGTCTGTATGGTCTGCTTTGAATGACCCAGACAGGATCCACTTATCAGGAAAATATTCATTACAGAGCTGATAGATGGTCATAAGAACTTCATTGCAGATTGGATCCAAAAAGATTTTCGGGTCTGCTAGCAGCAATACTTCTGCCATGTCTGTGAAGCATTTTCAAAATTGCAGCTACACGACTACCAAGGCTAATTTTTGTTCAGTGTGGCATGTGAATAAGAGTCAAGTCACATGATAAAGAACTGAAGTAAAATTCAACCTCCACAAAAATGGAAAGCAATTATTTCTTCCTCCCCCCCCATACTCTTGAATACATGGTTATAGCTCTGCTTTTGCACCTTTGTTAGACCTTTTCTGATCTGATTCAACCGACTAATCCTGCAGAAAACTCTCCAGGCTCAAGGGTTTTGTTTGTTAGTTTGTAAGGTGGTTTTTTTTTTCAGCTAATGAGTTGAGGTAGCTCACAGAGGGGTCCAACAAGTGCCAAGCTCCCAAGAGGAAGACAATAGGGGAGAGAGGCAGTACAATGCAGGGGCTGGAGTTGAACCTTCTCTTTTTGGCAGCAGCATACGGTTACTTTGACCCAGAGATATTGGGCAACATCTCCTTGAGTAGTTGTGACACTCTCATTTCTGACACCCTTCTTGCAAATAAACCAATTCTTTGCATAGATGTGCTTGAAGAGCTTGACTGAAAATGCTGCAAATAACTGCCAATAAACTTATATTTTTGTATTCAAAGTCTGCAACATTTTTTCCCAAAATGCATCTTTCACCATTTGTGATAACATTCACTTTTTTTTTATCGAGTTTTTGGACAGTGCTTTCCAAAGAGCTTTAGACATCAGAGCAATGTCATTATCCCTATGGGATATAGACATTCAATGGGAACATTGAGAGCAATATTGTGATTTGCTCACCATTCTGTACATCCTCTGAATCCTTCTCCAGTGCACTGAGCTGTTCTGCTTAACAGTGGTTCCATGCATTTTCACCACTGTCATACTCTGTCTCCTTTTCTGGAAGTTCTGAGAAGGCTGACCTCAGAATATTTAATGCATACTTCTAGAAAATTAGCAATCCCTAAGAAATAGCATATGCATCACTTAAGTCTTGTTTATATCCTACTTTAAGAGTCTAAGTGAACTCTGAGCCATTCATTGGCATTTGCTGGGCTGTCATCATAGGATAACATTCACAAGGAAGGAAGGTTTGTATTCTTCCTAAACTTATTGTGATCACGCTAGAAAAATCAGAACAAAGCAATTCTGTATGTCCTCTGAGTATGGCCTTGGTTGGCACATTATTAGCCCTAACTCCACTAATTAGTGGAAACCAGCTGTCCAAGGGCTCAGAGTATTCTGTTCTCTACACGGGGCAATACCTGAAAACCTTTTAATGCTATACCAGGCACACAGGTTAGCTAGCTTATGTGTGCCAAATCAAGTTACCCATCAAAACCATAATAGCTTTCTTTTCTGAAAATGGTGGTTTACTTCATTCAGAGACAAATGTAATTTAAGACATTGCTACCACTTATGTTGGAACCAGTTATCAGAAGACTGCCACAACTTGATCAGAGATGTTGTTGGTCTAAGACCTGAGAGCTGGTGGCCAAACATCTTCTGGGGATTACTTTACTTTCTTCCATTTGTTTTTCCCATTGGCTGCCAGAATCCAAGCCAAACAGTATTTAAGAATCACTGCAAAGCTCATAGCTCTTGCCAGACTGCTGCCTGTATTGGAGATAGCAGTTATTTTTGTGTCTTGTTATTTCATATGAGCAGTGTAGTTAAAAAAGATCACTGAATCATAGAATAGTTTGTGTTGGAAGGGACATTTAAAGGTCATCTAGTCCAATCCCCCTGCCAGGGGCAGGGACATCGTCAACTAGAGCAGGTTGCTCAGAGCCCCGTCCAACCTGACCTTGAATGTTTCCAGGGATGGGGCACCTACCACCTCTCTGGGCAGCCTGTTCCAGTGTTTCACCACCCTCATCGTAAAAAATTTCTTCCTCGTATCTAGTCTAAATCTGCCCTCTTTTAGTTTAAAACCATTGCCCCTTGTCCTATCACAACAGGCCCTGCTAAAAAGTTTGTACCCATCTTTCTTATAAGCCCCCTTTAAGTACTGAAAGGCTGCAATAAGGTCTCTCCAAAGCCTTCTCTTCTCCAGGCTGAGCAATCCCAACTCTCTCAGACTTTCTTCACAGGAGAGGCGTTCCATCCCTCTGATCATTTTTGTGGCCCTTCTCTGGACCAGCTCCAACAGGTCTATATCTTTCTTGTGCTGAGGGCTCCAGAGGTGGACGCAGTACTGCAGGTGGGTTCTCACCAGAGCAGAGGAGAGGGGCAGAATCACCTCCCTGGACCTGCTGGCCACGCTTCTTCTGATGTGGCCCGGGATACGGTTGGCCTTCTGGGCTGCGAGCGCACATTGTCGGCTCATGTCGATGTATATGCTGAGGTGCACATTCAGGTCATTTAAAAGAAAAGCAATTCAAATGCAATTGTAGTTTTGTAAGGCAAATAGTCCCTGACATCTGCCTGGTGGATACATTTGCACCTGTACATTACCCAAAATATTTCCCTGTACATGCATGAATTTTGCTTCAGATGCCCACTCTATCAAGATGGCTTTAAAAAAAATCAGAAAAATTACTGAAGCTATTACACTGATATTTCTTCTTGTCTTTGTTAGATAAAAATCAACTATGGTATCACTACTGTCTTCATTACACTATGAGTCAGTCAGTAACACATTGCATGTAACTGTCACGCATTGTTGGGAAATAAAACTAATTGTCCCTAAAATGGACAACTGCAACATGAGCAGAGGAGGGAGGAAAACAGGGAGACAGATCTTCAAGAGAATACCACACTTTGGCTGTCTCTTTGGAAATTAATTTTACCAGAGTACGACTACACTTTTTAGCAAAATCACTTGACAAATAGATGGCGCAGCAATTACTGTTTTACCATTACAGCTGAAGTCTCATCAAAGCTAAACTCCCTGACAAAACAAAGCAGCATTTTGGTGCAGATTATGTGTACCTAATGTCATGGGGGGTTCTGCAGATCAGCTGGAATTCGACTCCTTTTGTTCACTTGCATCCGCTTGCAGCACGTTTTGGCATGATTCCTTGTTTTACGTTTACATTGGCCTGAGAAGAAGAGCAGATGAGTGATCTCTGAAACCTCTGGAGAAAAACAAATATGTTGATTGGTTAGTCTTGAGTTTTTTTACTGTCTGAAAATTTGGGAAGTTCAAGGGAGTACTTTATTAACAATTTCCTAAGTCTTAGTAGAATTTTTATCTTTTGATCAAAATCAGAGGCTTAATTTAAAGCTTGTTGGCTTCATTATAATGACTTTTATAGGCTTAGTGAACACCAGACAGGCCCCCAGACCAGCTGTTGGAGAAGTCATTCCATTTCTCTAAATATTTGCTTAGGTAAATAAATTCACTTTTAAACACTTCTCAGGTTGTTCTCTTGCACAGAAATGACCTGATGATGAATTTGGGAGTAAGGGTGGAATGGAGGAAGTGACAGAGGAATATTTGCCCCTCACTACTTCTGGAAAAGTAAAATCTCATGAGGCCTCAGGCTCAATGGTACACCATGCGATAATCCTTTCCAGGACTAAAATATTCTTCAGTGTTCAGATACAACCCCATCAGGACAGAACCAAAGTCAAATCATATGTGTAACAGTCAGTGTTAGAAGACAAAAAAAATAGTTTTAGGGGTCATGAGCAGTGAGGTCAAGTTCGTGGGTTGGAAAATGAACCTGCACAACTTCTAACATCCCCTGGTTTTACACAGGCAGAACCAAGCATTGAACAAATCAGCCTGAGGATATCAGTCATATTTGTGAGTGCAAGTCCCATGCGCACAGCTGGATTTGTATGGTCAACACGTGTTGGCCTTAAAAGTGCAGATGCTAAAAAGGGAGTCACTTCTAAAACACAAAATGTCCAGAATATCTGTCTACTGTCTGCTAGGCAGCACTCTATCATAGGGAAGCCACTAGGAGGGGTAGGTCAGAAGCACAGTGGACTTAGCAGGGGAATTTGAAAAGCCACACCAGGTGAGTGGCCTTAAAGATCGGAGGGGAATTTATTGTTGTTTGGACCTATCCCTATGCAAATTGCACCTGGACTTAGTAATAAGTTATCTGAAGACAAACTATTGCTTTTTTTTTTCCTGTAGAATTCCAAGTTTCTTTGATTTAACTATAGAGCCTCCCCCGGGCTTTTCTGCTTCTTGGCATGAAGCAAAATACTGTCCACTGTCTTGTACTTATCATACCAAAAACACCAGTTCATATCTCCTCTGTTTTCAGAGAAATCCCTGAGCCTCCCATTTGTCTCAGGCACTGGCTGCTAAATGCCTGCCTTGTTAGCACACTTCCAGACCTTGTGTTTGCCTCCCTCACCTCCTCCCTCCACTCGTTTAACACCAGCTTCCTCTGTCCCTCAGCATAATCTCTTGCCATCTGGAACAGCCTTCCAGTATCTCTCTGCCTCATCAACTCTCCACCTCTTTTCAAATCTCATCTGCAAACATCTCTTCATTCCCCAGCCTGCACCTCTTATTTTCTTTCACTCTTTTTTCTCTGTTATTGCCCTTTATCTCTCTTTAATATGTTCTATAGGCAGCATCTTTCTGCCACTGTTTGTCTGTAATTTATACAATATAATATCCATGGTCTTGTATTATTTAAACTTGTAAAGCATTTCAGGATACAGTTCACATGAAAGAAGTTATGAAAAATAAAATTGCATTGCATTATTGATAGGCTGTTAAGCTGAGCTTGTTCTATAGCCATCTCCTTTTCTTTTCTCTTTTCTTTTTCTCTTTTCTTTTCTTTTCTTTTCTTCTTTTCTTTTCTTTTCTTTTCTTTTCTTTTCTTTTCTTTTCTTTTCTTTTCTTTTCTTTTCTTTTCTTTTCTTTTCTTTTCTTTTCCTTTCTTTTCCTTTCTTTTCCTTTCTTTTCTTTTCTTTT
>JASVER010000006.1:4008015-4099764 GCA_030449065.1 Oceanodroma leucorhoa | reverse complement strand
CTTCTCTTCTCTTCTCTTCTCTTCTCTTCTCTTCTCTTCTCTTCTCTTCTCTTCTCTTCTCTTCTCTTCTTTTCTCTTCTCTTTTCTCTTCTTTTCTCTTCTTCTTTTCTTTTTTTCTTCCCTTTGGAATCCCCCTAAGAGAAATCACTTCTCAAAATACAGACTAGTATACATACACCCACACACTTATACACTTTTTGATTTCAACTCAATCGTGAAGAATGCAAATTTCAACAACTCTATTTCTAGGAAGCAAGGACAGGTATCCTGGGAAGAGTATAGGGATGCTGCCCGGTTGTGTAGGGATGGGGTCAGGAAGGCCAAAGCGCAGCTGAAGCTGAACTTGGCAAGGAACACAAAGAATAAGAATGGCTTCTATAGGTACGTCAGCCAGAAAAGAAAAGTCAAAGAAAGTGTACCCCCCCGCCTCCCCAATGAACATGACTGGCAAACTGGTAACAACAGACGAGGAGAAGGCTGAGGTACTCAACACTTTTGCCTCAGTCTTCACTGGCAACCTCTCTTCCCACACCTCTCAAATGGATGGACCACAAGACAGGGACTGGGGGAGCAAAGTCTCTCCCATTGTAAGAGAAGATCAGAAAACCACCTGAGGAACCTGAACGTACATAAGTCTATGGGACCTGATGAGATGCATCCCAGAGTCGTGAGGGTCTTGGCTGATGTACTTGTCAAGCCACTCTCCATGATATTTGAAAAGTCATGGCAGTCAGGTGAAGTCCCTGGTGACTAGAAAAAGGGAAACATTGCACCCATTTTTAGAAAGGGTAGAAAGAAAGACCCTGGGAACTACAGGCCAGTCAGTCTCACCTCTGTGCCTGGGACCATCATGGAACAGATCCTCCTAGCAGCTATGCTAAGGCACATGGAGGACAGGGAGGTGATTCGACACAGCCAGCATGGCTTCACCAAGGGCAAGTCTTGCCTGAACCAACCTAGTGGCCTTCTATGATGAAGTGACTACACCAGTGAACAAAGAAAGAGCTATGGATGTCATCTATCTGGACTTCTGTAAGGCCTTTGACACAGTCCCCCACAACATCCTTCTSTCTAAAYTGGAGAGGTATGGATTTGATGGATGGACTGTTCGGTGGATGAGGAATTGGTTGTATGGTTGCATCCAGAGGTCAGCTGCTCAACGTCCAGATGGAGATCAGTGACAAGTGATGTCCCGCAGGGGTCCGTATTGGGACCAGTACTGTTTAATATCTTCGTCAGTGACATAGTGCGATTGAATGCACGCTCAGCAAGTTTGCAGATTACACCAAGCTGAGTGGTGCCTGAGGGATGGGATGCCATCCAGACAGACCTGGACAAGCTCGAGAAGTGGGTCCGTGTGAACCGCAAGAGGTTCAACAAGGCCAAGTGCAGGGTCCTGCACCTGGGTCGGGGCAACCCCTGGTATCAATACAGGCTGGGGGACAAAGAGATTGAGAGCAGCCCTGCAGAGAAGGACTTGGGGGTGTTGGTGGATGAAAAGCTGGACGTGAGCCGACAATGTGCGCTCGCAGCCCAGAAGGCCAACCGTATCCCAGGCCACATCAGAAGAAGCGTGGCCAGCAGGTCCAGGGAGGTGATTCTGCCCCTCTCCTCTGCTCTGGTGAGAACCCACCTGCAGTACTGCGTCCACCTCTGGAGCCCTCAGCACAAGAAAGATATAGACCTGTTGGAGCTGGTCCAGAGAAGGGCCACAAAAATGATCAGAGGGATGGAACGCCTCTCCTGTGAAGAAAGTCTGAGAGAGTTGGGATTGCTCAGCCTGGAGAAGAGAAGGCTTTGGAGAGACCTTATTGCAGCCTTTCAGTACTTAAAGGGGGCTTATAAGAAAGATGGGTACAAACTTTTTAGCAGGGCCTGTTGTGATAGGACAAGGGGCAATGGTTTTAAACTAAAAGAGGGCAGATTTAGACTAGATACGAGGAAGAAATTTTTTACGATGAGGGTGGTGAAACACTGGAACAGGCTGCCCAGAGAGGTGGTAGGTGCCCCATCCCTGGAAACATTCAAGGCCAGGTTGGTCAGGGCTCTGAGCAACCTGCTCTAGTTGAAGATGTCCCTGCCCCTGGCAGGGGGATTGGACTAGATGACCTTTAGATGTCCCTTCCAACACAAACTATTCAATGACTCTATGATTCTAGTCAAGAAAACTTAGTTGGTTCTTACTCCCCTATTGCTCTTCTACCTTTTGGACTGCTAAAGCCCATCACATGCCCCAGAAATGTGTTTTACCAGAGTTCGGAGTATGCACCTCCTATTATTTGAACAGTGATGACTTTACATAGTTAAATATGTGTGATTGGTAGGGTCTGAAAGCAATCCTGTCCAGACCACCTCAAAGAAAGGATGAAACTTTGAAACAGAGGTCACCAAAAGAAAATGGGAAAAATAATTTAATGTAATTCTCAGGGTTTTATGGCTTTGGAGAATCAAAGTGCATAGTCACACTCCTGGGCACAGAGAAAGAAGGAAGCACCAGGAGGCTCTGACAGGAAGATTTGTTAACTTGCAGATATACCAGCGTCACAGATCTAATGTGAATGAACTAGCAGGTTGGGCTGCACAAATAAGGACTAAAGAAAGATGAGGAGTACAAGTCTCTCCCTCCTTCCTGAAAGTCACATTTGGGGAGCATGGTGGAGGTGCCAGTGTCTCCAGAGCACAATAGTCACCTGGCAGATTTCAGGTCCAGAGTATTGGCCAAAAACTTTACCGTCACATTGTTGCTCACAGCAGTGCCAGGCCTTTAATAAGTTGGCAAAGGGTCTTACAGAAAGGGAGAAGGTGCCAGGTGGGAATGAAACTTGGGAATGAATCTTGTCCTTCTGGTCAACTGAACAACCCAGCTGGATAATTACAAAGCAACAGCAAAGGCGGTCAGGCAGAATAATTTAAAAATATATCTTAAATTTATTCTTTTCATTTCCCTTCCAATTCTTTCTTCATGAATTGCATAAATATGAATATAAGTCATCAATTAGGGTAGAAGATCTTCAAAGTCTTTCATCAAATTCTCATTTTGTCTCCATTTTCATTTTATCTTTCTGTTTCTCTCTCATGAGCTCTCTCTTTTTTTTCCATTTTGCCTGCAATTACCTGCATGAAACTTATTTATATGTTTAATTTACTTTATGATTACAGGTACATTCTCATACTCTCTGGCAATTATCGCTGGAGGAGGATGTGATTGGCGTAGGTAACGATGGCTAGTCTCAACAAAAGAGTCTGCAGTTTTCTCCTTCCCCGAGAAATGATGTACAGCTTTCTTCAAAGCTTCACAATGAAAAGGGAGTAAGGTCACCCTAGTCCAGAGGCCAGCTGGTGTCATAGGTTGTAAGTCAGGTCCTCAGCTGGGGCAAGTCATTGTAACTTTAGTTACTCTAAGTGAGTTACAATGTCTGAAGCTCTGCTACTTCATTTTTATGTACTGCCTTTCCTGCACTGTTAATATTGCAGAATACTTTATGGACACTTTTATGTTCTGCAGGTAAATGGAATGTTCTGAGATGCTCAGAGAAACTAGAAAAAAAAAAAACTCTCATCAAGGTAACATTTATAGAGAGGAGAGTGTAGGAGTAAAGGGTAAAAAGACCAAATTGCAGCCAAAGAGAATATCTGAGCAAAACATGCTCTGAGATTCATTGTCTTAATGTAAAGAAGGTTAAGAGTTATCTCACTATGAAAATTGTGTCCTCAGCCAAGGGGTGGAGAAAACAGCACCACTAGCTGCACCTGGTGGCTGCTAGAAAGCAGCATGAGAGGACGCAGCAGGTAGGAAAACAGAGGGGAAAGGAAGTCTGGTATTAAGGAGTTTAGGATCTGTAGGTCAAATACAAACTCAGGCAAGATAAGTGAGAGACATCCCAGGGTCTTGGCCAGTACTGGATCCAGATCTGGCAGAGCTGCCCCATTTGCTACAGGCGGCAGGTCTCTTCACTCCAGTCAGTGCTGGACTGCTGCTACAGGAGGGGCACAACTGAATTTCAGTTTAGGAGAACTGCCTTCAACAAAATCAGGTGGGTTTTCTTTCCCAGTTGGGTAATACATTTAATGAATGAAAGAGCAGTAAGGACAAATGATCTGGTATTTGCATTCAACGTTGCTTCGAATAAATCAAGAAAAGGTCCTTGTTTATACCTCCAGACAAAGCACAGCCTAATCAGCACTACATCTTCTGAATTTGCATTTGAGGACAAAGATGATGGATTTTTTTAACAATCATGTAACAGAAATTGTGGTGCAACAAATAAGAAATAGGGCTACACAATGGCTTGTTACAGATGAACTGCTGTGAGGACAAATTATTAGGTGACATTTAACCTATGCTGACATTTTTGTTTGCCCTTAGAACATCACATAATTAAATGTGAATTTATTCTGACAAGCCAGATGGTTCTGTGGTTACTGCACAAGAGTCATGACATACCAGATCTATTCCTGGCTCTGCCACTTATCTGTTCTACAACCTTTGCAAATCACTTAACCTCTTTACATCTCCAAATTCCGTTTGAGATACCAGAAGAATAATGTGTTTTTCACTGTGCAGAGGCTTTGTACAGTTCAGTGCATTAAGATCAATAACTGTTTCACAGTTAACGAGAGGACAACAGACTTAAGTTTGTGGAACTACATAATCAGCTGGCATTAACTGATGCACCTCTCCTGACTTAAATGGACTCTGGCTAATTCATACTGTCTGAGGATTTGCCTTATTTTGTGCTCTCATTTAATTTGTAGTCTGAATATTTCACTGGTTGCATTTTTCCATTAAGGTCCCATTCTGTTATAGTGTTGTTAATAAACTATTAACAAATTTATTAAAGGGTAATAAACTGTTATGGAGTCATACAAGTCAATGACTTGGTTATTATCATCGCTAATGGGTACCTCATGTTTCAGTAGTGTGCTTCCAAGTTATTTTATTAAAAATAGTTATTGCTATGTCAGTCTTTATCAGTAGTCTTTAAAATGTTTTAGAGAGCAAAATACATGTTTTTATACAAGTATCAGGGCCTGAACCTTAATATGATTCTTTGATTAAAAAGTTGATAATATTTCACACTTAACTTTTTTTAGTTAATACTTTGGATTAAATTTCAGATTAGGTATATTGGTGGATACAATGGAGATTTGTTTTTGATCACAGAGGAAACAAATATCCTATCTTTATGAAGATTTTATTTCAAATTGCCCTCTACCTCAACTTGAAAAAACAGTGGTAGTCTGAAAACGAGCAAGAGCTATATAAAAAAAGTGTTAACTCTAGTAAGATGGTTTTAGCAATGTTTTTCACCTTGGTGCCTTTTTTTAAAACAGTTAAATTAAAATTTTGAAATTAGAAGTAATTTAAATCTCTTCCCAACATTCATCTTTTTATGAGATACTTGTACACCTTTGAAACTTATGGAGGTTTTTCCCTTCCAAATAGAGATATTTATCCAAACTGAGAAAGCATCAAACCTATCCTTCCACATTTCTCACGTTTTCCAAGAAATACCAAACTTACTCAGAAAATGGCCAAATTCTGTGTCTAGTAATAAGCTACTGTTAATATAGTCAGCATTTGCTGAAGAACAGATATGCAAAGTGACTGTTTTTTAAGGAAGGAAATCTGGACAAAAAGCAGTAGACCTTACATGTTGCAAGTACAGCATTTGATTACAAATTCTCTCAATTTTTTCATACTTTGCCTTCCCTGGAAACACGGGCTCAGGGGTATTCCCTAGGCTTACATAAATGTAATCCTTTCAATCAGACTAAATATGCAAACAAGTCAGAAAGAACTGATAGGTTTCTGTCCTTCTTCACTCCTCCTCTCATCTTCATCTCCTACATTTATATAATTTTTACATACTTTAACATACTGTTGCACATTTACAGATGATTCCTTTGATCTACAAACTTCCTCAAATGACCTAGCAACACTCCAGCAATAAATGGGTCCTTCGAAGTATTCTGTGTTAATTTATTTGCTGCCCTTCCAGTAAAGATGTGTAGACTGCAAAGCGGAGGCAACTACTGTTTTTCCCATGTTTTGCTGCTGTTGGAACTTTAATTTTTCAATTTTAAAAATAATAATTTGCATATTTAATTATTTGCTACTATAAATTCAGCTTTCAATGCCATTGTGCCTACATCTGGAACCTGAGGTCTCAGAGGCATGCAATTAATTGTTAACACTTTTAAACACTTTTTCTGTTGAGTTATTTACTTGTTAGAAGATGACAGTGTATGCTTGTGTCCTTTGCATACTGAATAGCAATAGCAAAGTTGACGCTCTTTCTGTAAATACTTCCTGCCTTCCTGATGCTATGGATACGTGCTTCAACCTCTTTAATAACAGAGGCAGGTTTTAATGTGTTTTTTAAATAAAGGAATGCAAAAAGCATTACAGCATCACCAATGTGTAAGAGAGAGATACCTGCAAGAACATAGCTCAGTTTATAGCATATTGGACTGTAATTGGCTACTGGAACTTAAACTAGATAGATAGAAATTGGCAGGGTCAGTATCAGATTGGATATTTCTATCAGAAATCTCTGTGCTTCATCAAGTAGACAGATGGCTACATTTTCTGCAGGGGTCCAAGATGTATAATGGAGTTTTAATAATATCCCCAGGAATCCAGTTTTGACAGCCTGATTTAAAACTCTTGGGAGGGAGTCTTTCCATTGGCACTACCGGGCTTTCAATCAATATGCTTACACTTCTAGAGAGCCTTCATTTACCCTGGACATACTAATTATGAGTCACTACACTAGATCACTGGCACTGAGCCCAGGCAGCAACATTTGGCTCTAGAACCAAATTTACCTCAGGCTGGTGGATGTGTAGATCCAGGGCTTTGACTCAGATTCCTACTTGAAATATTATTCCTTCTTACCTCTTAACTCAGATTTAAAATTTCTAAAAGATGGCAATCCTGTGGCCTCAGTGCCCTTCATCAGCTATGCAATAGCACATGGTTCTAGCAACACTGAAATACTTCTCACATGTGACTTCTCACCCAACACCCACAGGGACTCTCCCGTCACTTCAGCAGTATCGGCATTATTCAAGTTATGCTTTTCCCCAGCATTCTTCTGGCCTCTCAAAAGCCTTTCTCAAAGACTTGCCTTTTATGCTGTACTTCGTTAAAGTAACCATGTGTTTCTGTTCCCCACCAACAGTGCCAACAACCCCACTTTCCCAGGGAAAGCTCCGACAGCTCTGAAAAAGACACACTTCGGTGACCCCAGGTATGTGTCAGCAGGTACAAGAAGGGAGGGTCTTTCTAGAACTCTTAACTCTGTTTTGTTAGTCTGTGCAGCTCTGTATTAGAACTGGTTGCAGGCTGTGTAAACATCATCCAAATTATTCATTCTATTTATTAGAGGCTTCTCAGTTCAGTCGTTTGCTTCTCTTGTCTTTCATGCGTTTCACATGGATGCTTGAGGCCTTGCTGTGCATCACTTAAATACCCATCCAAACATGAAAACTAGGATCTTTCCATGCAAACAAAAGTGTTCATTTTCCCATTTCCTATTTATTGCACATTATTTGTCAGTTGTAAAATGTTCACTAATTCAATCGGGCAGCAGAAACCTTGTCATGTGACTTAACYATTCACCCCCTGTGAGCAACAAACAATATGTAAATAAAACCAACTATGTGCAGAGCTGCCATATGTTGAAATTTACTGCTAGAAACTACTTGATGAGAGCTGTGACTAAAAGTCACTTGCAGTTTGCTTCCTGGACACACCCAGGAGTAACATCTGTAGAAGGAATACTTTTGACCAGCTTTTCTCATAGTACACCTAGGTTTGCAAGAATATTTTCTATGGAAAGTTTCCTTAGAAATCTCAAGTAGGAGATGTGTGTGTATATATATATATACACACATTATATGTATAGGTAATCTATTCAACCAGTTTTCTTGGTGGCTTTATTGCTCTGAAAATGAGAGTCAAATTCCATGAAAAAGTTTGCAACAATATTCTGAACAAAGAAGGCTAAACATGGTGATACTTGCTGAAAAGGTTGTATAAATTTTAGGTCCTCCTGGTATGAACAACATTCTGTGGGATTATGAATACAGAGGTTGTTTTTGTTATGTTCCAAACCATATCTATGCAAAACAAAGGAATAAGAATGCGAATGAACTCATCATGGTTTGAAAAAAAAAACTATTTCCTGTGTTTGGAAACAGAACTAAAAGTAATCCTTTGCTGCAAAACTAAAAAAATTAAGTGTCTTTTCCATGACTATGGATGAGCATCTGACCCTATATAAATCAATGACAATTTTGCAATCCACATTAATAGAGCAAGGATTTTACCCTCTGACCACAAAGTTATAAAAAGTTGTTACAGGTTTGTCATGTTATTGCTGTATGGTAAATTTTGTGCTTACCTGCAAAAAAAGAAAAAAAAAAGAATGGAGGGGGGAACCCCTCGCTATTATTTTTAATTATTTTTTAGCAATTCAACTCTTTTTTTCTCTCTCTTCCTCTGAACAGAATACCCCCTCCCATCAGTTTCATTTCTGGGTATGTTTTGAATGGGGGCAGGAATCACCTCTCTTGCAAATGATTTTCTGCATTGTGGACCCTGTTTGCCTCTCCTTATAGGAAGTAATGACATGGTAGCATGTGCAAGAAAGAGTTTGTCTTCTGTTCTCTGGTGCCAACACACAGAACTATCCCTACCTGATATCATTTGAAGACACTATAAGAACGTGCTAATCTTTCAGCAGTACATCAATTTTTATTTTTATTAAATCTTTGAACATTTGTTCTTCTTATGGTTTGTGGTCACTTCAAAATCCGATGTTGTTTGTCCTGTGTATTTGAAGGAATTGAACTTTTATGAAGATGCAAAATGAAAGAAGTTTCAAAAAGGTAAATGTAAAGTCTCATTGTACAAGCTTGCAAGTTAGCTCTTATTTTCATGAGCTTGCATAAGATGTTTGGGTTTAGCAAAAATGTTCTTGCAAATTGAAGTAACAGTGGATACAATTAAGAAGAATCTAAAACGGAACAAAATGTGTCTTAGGAATTTGTTTGAACTTACATAAAATATTTTGTATGGCAAGTATCCAGTGCTTATTACAATCTTCTCTTCTCAGACCAAAGGCCATGATTCTCCCTTCACTTATATCATCACTAACTGAGAATAGTTACCTTAAAATGCATGGAGCTGCCTTAGTGCAAAATCAGTGTAATTGGCAAAGAAATCAAGATCCATAGATTTATGTTCATTCCTTGATAATAAAATTGCTTGATCTTCTTTTAATTTCTGATTCTGTTTTCAAAGCTGGAAGGAAATGGCCCAATGTGTTTCCTCAGACACACAGCTACAAGCTTCTTAAATTGATCTTGACTTTGGTACAAGCTTCAGAAGCTTTACCTTCATTCAGCAGAAAATTCTCAGCGAGGCCTCGGGAACATTCAGTATCTGCCTCAAACAAATTAATCCCTTGGGAGATAAGTATGCAACATCTTAGAAGGAATTAAAACTTTTTTTTTAAGTGAACGGTTTTATTGTCTATTACAGTCCTTGTATAAGTTTACTCAACAGACAGTTGCCTAGAAGCCACTGACACTTTGCATTTTGTGCAGGTGTTGATGCATTTTCTGGAATTCACAGGAAACTGCTGTAAATTTATAAACAGTTTGTTCTGGTGTGTCCTAGCCGCAGCCGTGTGTGTTCATGTCATGAGTAATTAGGTGGGCACAGGAGGCGTGTATAACATCTTTACTCCTTTTAACCAACAGTCTCTTTTCAAATTCCCTTTCATTGTTTCCTCAGGAGGTGGCATGGAAGTTTCTGCTAGCACATCTAATTAAATAAAGCAGAGATTAGTTAAGACCCCTCTAGCTCCCTGAAATTAAAGCACATTTTCCTAGGGAAGAGACCACAAAATTTTTTCTAGACTTGGTCAAGGCTGTAATTTCTGAGTCCTAGAAACCTCCTGAATGCCTCTGGTTTGTGCGTGCAAAGGTAAAGTTTGCTGGACTGGTGTGAAATGTATGGTGGGGGTCAATCATTCAAATGATGGCTGTTGATAATATTTTCTCAAGCACTGCTAAAGAAGGGCTTTGCAACATAGATTTTAGGTGTATCCTAGCTGGAGCCATCAGTTTCCAGACTGAGACTATCATACCTTCTCCACGACCTAGGGTCTGGGCAGTAGCATTCTTCCCTGGGAGGGTTTGTACCCACTCACACGTGCCAGCGGCAGTTCATCCACTGAGGATACGCTGCTGGGAGCTGCACTCCTCCAGCAGAACTTGTAGCTGGTTGAAGTATTTTCTTTTGTGAGGGCTGACTTCTGGACCTAGTAAATCACTATTTATACTTCAGCATTTTAAAAACACCTGCTAACACAGAGGGAGAAGGCAGTAGGTTGCGAAGCTCTGTTTAATGATGTACTTTCAGCTTTACCATGGCGAGAGAAATGAAAGCAAAGATGATACCTCACATATGGAAACCACTTTCCTCTTCAGTAACCCAACACTCAGATTTTACACTCACTGTGGGAGTTTTCACTCACCCTTTGGTTTTTAGCCAGAAGCAAGAAAAGGGCTAGTTAGATACAAGTTAGAAAAGGGCTTATCAGATACAATTAAGCACTGTTTTACTCTGGACACTCTAGAATGAGTGCTCTATGGATTTTTTCTTCTTTTCTTTTCTTCTTTTTTTTTTTTTTGTTTGTTTGCTTCTTTTACTTCTGTGCAGTCCGTAAGAGATGAGCAATAGGTAATCTAAAGCAATCCAACTCCGTAACTGTTCCAATGAGCGGGATCGTTCTATTAGATAAGCATGGGCTTCCTTGGGCCTTTCTGAGCTGACTAATAAGATCAGTAGGGAGGACCTTGCTGGCAGGCAAAGAGGCATTGTTATTAAGAATAGACTTTAATCTCTCTCCTTCACTCACGGGAGCTGTTGCAATATCTGAAGTGTAAAGCAGTAGGGTTTTAGGAGGAGTGAATATAGCACAAAGAAAATTAATCTAAAAAAATCTAGTACCTAGTGGCATTTAAAAACAGGGAGAGCAACTGGTTCATAAGAGTCAGAGTGTGAGTGTCCTACTACAGTTGCAACAACAGTCCAGTCACCGTGTCTTCACTACTTCTTCCTTTCACCTTAAGGAGAAAGTTCATACTGTCTGCATTGCTTTCCCATGGATATTTTTCATTTCTTATGAAATTCACAAGAGAGCTTCAGAGAAGGTCCAACCTCAGAAATGTCTGCTGAAAAGTCAGGAGCAATTCAGAACTAGGAAAAATATAGAAGACCTTAGGCTATAAAACACATTTACTATTAGAAGAAAAAAGAACCTATCCTTCCTCATACAGACAACTGAAGTTATACATGCATGTGTACGTATATAGAGAGAGATCCCACAATGATTTTATCCAAGGATCCCTCAATGCATACGTTTGCCCCTCTGAAGCCATTATTAAATAAGCCTGGAATTATTTATCTAAATTTGATTTCAAATACAAACAATAATTGCGTCTGTAAATCTCATTTTTAATTTCCGTTGAGTTGTAGTCATATTTAATCTTGAACTGTGAACTCTTTCTGAGAAACAAATGCAAGTGATGCTTTTTTATATTCAGACATATGCTGAAATAGGAACAGTAAACACTGTTTTCATAAATCTGTTTCACCATGGCAAAGAGCCATCTTCTGACAGTGACATAATCACTGAATTATTTCTCAGCTGCTATTGTCACTGATATCTTATTGAGAAATGTAAATCTGAAATAATTAAATGAAAAAATTATTATATGCCACATTAATCAACAAGTGCTGGTCTTGCAACCAGTTAAAACACTATACACGCCTACATGCAACTTCCATTGCATTTTCCTGAAGGAAGAGTCATAATGGACAATGTACTTTTGCTTAAAGAGCTGAGTCCCAAAAGGCAGTCCTCGCTCTTCCAATAAAGAAGAATTTTGTGTATTATGTTATTGTACATTGTCTACCTTGAGACATTGAGATCTGCTCCTGCCAGCTTAAAAAAGCCCTGTTATACTCCTTAGTATAAAAATACTGTTTCTCTCTCTTTTTGTAACATCAGACTGCATCAGCTCTCTTCCACATGATATGTCTTGCTACCACAGCCTTACGTACATGCTGCCAGAGGAGCCTTCTCAAACCCAAAAGCTCTACTGCTCAGATAACACCCGAAATTTTGCGTGACTCTAGCCTCAAGATACACAAAACTCATCTTTTATGCCTCTGTTTTCCTGTTGCTCGTCCACAACACCCTGGAGATACTTTGGCTACTTCTAGGGAAGGCAGGAAGTATAGCTAAGAAAAACAAATGTGTTCTCACTAGTCGTATATTTGCAGCTCCATTAGGAATATTTTTAGGATGTATAAAAGACAGAAGTTTGAAAACTTCTGCTCTAGGATCTTTACAGACTAGACACTAGGCACGTGGCAGTACATGGAAGAAGGACAAGTAACAAGGGAACTGAGGAAAAAAGGGTGCAACTGGAGGGAGTAAAAGCCAGCAATTTCTCACATTAGAAATGGACATCTCAGTGATCCTGTCAAAGGGGTCATGTTTTATCTCATGAAAAAATATACGTAGCTTATTCTGTGTCGTGTTTAAAACAATGAATTTCTAATAAGGTTAGAATGTGCTGTAATGAAGTAAACTGTTGACTTTAGGTGGGGTTTTGCTCTTTTTTAAACACAATTGTGTGCTTGAATCAGTACCATTTACCCACTTAATTAGTATATTTCCCTGCCCCCTAAGATATAAGAACAAACACATAAATTCCTAGGAGTTTCAGGGTGCAGGGTGTTCTTCTCCTCATCCATAAGGGTGGGTTTTTTACTGAAATTGTGGATATTAACATGGATGGCATTATTATTATTATTGTTGTTATTGTTGTTGTTATTGTTATTAATAGCCTAAAAAGCAAACCATAATACTTAAGCAGAAAAATACCAACGCAGGGAAAATGTTCCATATGCCAGTATATAAATAGATCTGGCAGAGAACATAACAATAGCTCTGCTGTGGCTCTCTCAGAGCTGGGCTGATCCTGATAAAAACAACGGGTGATTGTTTCTTGCTGTCTTTCACTGTATAAGAGAGGGAGCTATTGTAATGGCATTGCCTATTAAAGAGGATGTAACTCAGTGAGATAAACAGTAATTATACAAGAGGAAGAACAGACTGGATAGGTTTGAACATGTTCACAAATAGGTTGTCTCTCTTGGAAAGCAGCGGTGAGTTCTGCCTCTACCCCCCAAATACTTACATGGAAGGACAAAGTGCTTTATCACTGCAAGTGGTCGCTGCCCTGTGCTGTGCTGTTAACCACAGAATTACCACTTTCTGTGAGCAATGTCTGTAGGAACCATATCCTTACTCAGTACACCAGTAGTTGGATGTTTTGGTGTCGAATTGCCTTGCAGTTGCTGCCTGAAGGTTGCATGGCCTGCCTAGCAATGGTGAACTTTAATAAAAGGCAGCACACCTGCACTAGCAAGGGCAGGGAAAAAACACAGTCATTATCACTGGCAATTTACTTGTTGACCGTGGTCCCCAGAGCAAATGTAATTCTGTGCTTTGCTATTTTGCTTTGCTATTTTGAGAGGTTTAAAATAAGGAGCAAATATCACTTACCTGGTTTCCCTCCCCTGTACAGTGGAGTTGCCAATAGTAGCTGCCCATTACCGAACTCAGGCAGAATAAATTAGTTCATATTAGCACAGTTCTTTGAAACCATGCTTGAATCTGCTTACTGCTGAGAATCTTTATCCCAAAAGCAAAAGGAGCCAGGTCCTTCGTAGAGCCAGAGAGGCATGAGGAACTCTAGACTAATGGTGTCATCAGCGACTTCCTTCGGCTAACCTGGTTAATCAGAGAGGGCCTCGGATCCTGGATGACGGGTGCTCAAATAAAGGATGCACAGGTAAAAATACTACTCATCAAAGAGGTCCTCCAAACTCACTGCATTGAGGAAGAGGTGGAATAAATCTTGTAAAAGACAAAAAGTGAATAAGTGTTCAGGCGACAAAAAATATGTCAGATACAAAACATCCCACATCCATGTTCATCATACAGTATAAGAGGAGCAGAACCTGCTCTGTGACCTCAGGGTAGCTCAAAAGATGCCAGTTAGATGATCACTGTAAAAATAAAGAGAGCAAACACACTTCACATTTAGCTTAAGCTAATGGGATTTTCTTTCTCCTGGAAACAAATCATATCAAAATAACAACTGTTCTTGATCTTTTTCTTTTTTTTTTCCTTTCTTTTTTTTTGTTGGGTATTAATTACCTATATCCTAGGACTCATGAAAAAAGATAATATGTTTTCATTTTGTGGTAATGACTCTGATTACACCATGCAGGGGACCATGCGACCGGCCGTATTTGTATAATTTAGTGAAGACAAATATTTATCTTCCATAGAGGTGTTGTGGCTAAGCAGATCATACGCTCATTACACAAATCACATCTGGGATCTGTTCCTCAATCTATCATTTTACCTGTTGCAGAATCGGAGGGCCAGCTCTGAGCTGTACTTTCTTACCTGTCGAAGTCTGGAATACTAACACATCTAATTTTTTTTTGTATCTCTCTGAGGATAGATAATTATAAGAATTATTACATCTCTTCAGTTCTTCACCCCTTATTTTTACTCTCCTTACTTTTAATGGTCAGAGTCTACCATTTAGATCCAATGGAAGTATTGTGTGCAGAATATGTTTTTTCTATTTTATTGAAGCACATAATTATTTGTATGTGTTTTCAAGGTAGATTGTTTTAGGGACATAAATCTTTCTGGTCACTATAGGTTAGGGAAAAAGGCACTTCCTCCATCCTCCTCTTGAAAAGCTGACTTCTTAGATTCATAAATTGGTGTTTTGACACAGCTCTCAGAATAAAAACCTTTTTTTCAGTGTTCTCGTCTTTACAGTGCAGAACAAAAACAAATTGTGAAATGCTGATGGGTGTCACCAAATGAAATTGGCATTCTCCATCCAGCTCTAATTTCTACAGTAGGCTCACACACGACTGACTGACTTTTAGTCTTTGTGAATTCATCTAACTGTGGCTCCCTATGTAGCCTTTATTCCATGAGCTGCCACACTGTTATTGTGCTCTCAAATGGCTTCAGTGCTATTTACCTTCAAAAATTTTGTCCAAGAAAAAGATATCCTGTGGTCCAGATTATTTTTCCAGTGAGAAATCCCGGACAAGCAGCACGGTCTAATAATAACCTTAGTTTTGCCAAATTTTAAAATATTAACAGGGAAGTTCTATTAAAAACAACAGTAAACAAACAGGAATTAGTGGATCCAGCCACTCTCCTGCTCATGGTCACTTCTACTGAAAAATCTCAGATGTCCTACCCAAAGTCTGGATGACACGAGCCCAGGGGTCTAAAATACATCAGCAGACATCTAGAGCTCAGAAGTTCCTCATCACAGTGTGGTAACTATGGCTGGCTAGTGATTTGGTTTAACCCCAGATGGCAACTAAACACCACACAGCCGCTTGCTCACTCTCCCACCAGTGGGATGGGAGAGAGAATCAGAAGGATAAAAGTGAGAAAACTCGTGGACTGAGATAAAGACAGTTTAATAAGTAAAAAAACCCCAACCAAACCAAAAAAAACCCCAAAAAAACCGACTAAGAAAAGCAAGTGATGCAAAAAACCCCAATTGCTCACCACCAGCCAACTGATGCCCAGCCTGTCCCCAAGCAACRGCAACCCTGGCAAACTTTGCCCCCTTGACCCATATTTATTACTGAGCACAACATCACATGGTATGGAATATCCCTTTGATCAGTTGGGGTCAACTGTCCTGGCTGTGTCCTCTCCCAACTTCTTGCCCACCCCCAGCCTACTTGCTGGCGGGGCAGAGTGAAAAGTAGAAAAGGCCTTGATGCTGTGTAAGCACTGCTCAGCAATAGCTAAAACATCAGTGTGTTATCAACACTAGTGTCATCACAAATCCAAAACCTAACACCATACAAGTTACTATGAAAAAAATTAACTCTGTCCCAACCAAAACCAATACAGCTAGCTACCAACAATGTGGACAGAAACTGATCACCAAATCTTCTTGCCCATAGACATACACAGAGGCTGAAACTTAATCTAGGGGTATATAAATAGCCAGAAAGATTGAGCACAAAAAGTCATTCTTAATCTGAATTCTTATTAGGCAATTCACACAGTTGCCTKCTGACTGAACTATCTTCTGTGAATCTTAGGCTTTAAACCTCTAAAGGAAGATCCAAATACCTGGCTCAGGGATGTGGAGTCTACAAGTTAATGTGGTACAAACTAGTTCATTTTGCAGGAGTAGACTAGTTGCTTATCCTTCAAAGACCTGGAGGATGGCTTGGCATGATGAAAAGAGAGTTACTGTTCTGTATATGTTTCCTTGCTTATTATTATTAACTGGAAGTTAAGAGATTTTGGTCTTTGTTCTCCAACAGGTTTTTTAGGCTCAGTTCAGATAGCAGCTTGAACAAAAAAACTGGGATTGATATAAGAAACACTTTTGTAGGTATTGCCATTTTCTTTTCATAAAATCACGCTCAATGTAGACCAGAAGTGGAAATGTCTGTCAGAAAGGACCATTACAGAATAACATGAAGCCTGTAAAATGTGCTGATGTTCACCAATACATTAATATAGGGAAGATTGTGGGGGAAAAAAAGAAAAGAAAACAAAACAAAAAACCCGCCATGGGGGAAACAAACAAACAAACAAACAAACAGAAAACCAAACCACCATAGTTCACAGATTAAAAAAGTATGGAAATTTTCTGATGCATTTTTTTTTTATTTTAAAGAACAATCCAAACCACATCATCCATGATTCCGGTTACTGGTACAGTGAGTGGACCCTAATTCAATGAAACACCAGTACAGAGATGTAATATTAATCATGTTCTTGAATCTAACCCTATTTCATGAGTATTTAGGCAGATAAATTTTATCTTTGTTGAATCAGAGACATGAGTGGGAGGAAAAAATACCCATACATTAAATGAAATAGTCATGTGCCTAGTTGTTGCACTCTTAATAATTTGTGCTATAGCACCTTTTCCACATGTACCTTTCCACATGTTACTTGAAAGATTTTAATTAGTAATGTCTCATAACACTCCTTTGAGGGAGATAATCACTGTAGTGTTTTTGCGGATTAGAAAAGGAAGCCAAGACAGATTGTAGCCTATACTGGGGAGGTTTAGATTGGATATTAGGAAAAATTTCTTCACTGAAAGGGTTGTCAAGCATTGGAACAGGCTGCCTAGGGAAGTGGTTGAGTCACCATCCCTGGAGGTATTTAAAAGACATGAAGATGTGGTGCTTGGGGACATGGTTTAGTGGTGGACTTGGTAGTGTTAGTTTAACGGTTGGACTTAATGATCTTAAGGGTCTTTTCCAGCCTAAATGATTCTATATTTTTGTTAAGTGCTTCAGTTTTTTTAACAACTAACTTGAAATACCAAGGCCCTGATTCTCAGTGACAGCTCCTCTGCACAACAGCCACACACACCTTACACATTCAGCAGTTCAGCCAGAGCAGCCTTGTGTTTGGAGCACAAGTGCTGTGCACCTATACTTGAAGGAACTGTTTTAAAAACTGACACTKAAGTGATTAATTAAAGCAATAATCCTGACTCCTGAGCTTGTTCTTTAGTCCCTGAGGTCCAGTTCAGAACATAACATCCCTATACAGGGGGATAAAATCTGCTAACCTTTAAACCAACACTTTTGTGCTGAACATAGTGCATCACTTAGGTGTTTTCATGAACTGATATTGTGATTACACCATTGGGAATCATCATAGAGCACCCCCAGGTGTTACAAATCCTAGGTTTATCTTTCATATGAAAATAGGAATGAAATAACCTCTCCCTCATGGTTTACAAAAGTAGCATTTTTACTTGGGTCAGTTGCTGTACACAAATTCAGCTTTAATGGTACCTATAATATTTCAAGAGCAGTCATGCAAAATAAAATAGATACAACCAATTGAATTAACACTGGGCTAGGCAGTTCAGGTAGTCAGATATGGTTGTTTCCTGAAGAGGCAAATCAGGAACAGAATATTAGCAGTCTCAGTATTTTATTAAATTTGCACCAGGGAGTGACTTTTTTCTAAAGGCGTTGAAAAACATTGACATGTGAATATTCCAAGTGGTTCATAATGAAATGCAACTAGATTTACTTCAACATGTTTGTCTTCCATGTCAAAAAGGGCCTATCTATCTACTCTGGAGGAAAAAACATACTTTCTTCTGTCTAGAGGGCTTATACAAAGTTCCACTGCATCATCTGTTGGCTCTACAAGTGATGCAAGAAGGAATTGCTCTTAGCAAAGGTTTTTCAGTTGTTGAAATGTGTGTGGTACAGTGAGGAAGAGTACAAATTATGGTAATTTGGTACTGGTGGTAGAAAAGACTGTTTGATGAAAAGACGCTGTTTTGACCCAGCAGAAGTCCACACTGATAACCTGGAAGGTGAAAGAACATATGAAACGAAGTAGATTTTAGCTATTTCTCATTCTAAAGGTTCATACAGGAATCAGACACTAACGGATCCAGGTCTCCATTTCTGTGTAAGATAAACACATGTTGTGATCTATAGCCTTGCTGGATCATCAAACAATATTAAAAATGTGTCTGCAAGACACATTCTAAAGTGTTCCAGAGCTCATGCAGTTTGCTGGCTGAGCTTGACCATGTGTGATTCATTGCTCTTAATAATCATCGTAGCAATATAGAACTTCATCTGAGACCTTTCTCTTTCTAATTTAAAGGCTTATTAGAAAGGCTGCTTATACTTGATTTAATACCAGCTTGAGCTACAAAACTATTGTCATGTCTCCTCAAGAGAGTCTGTTCCTTTCCATGCAAAGCAATTCAGCCAACAGGCTACTGCACAGGAATGTAAAAATAAGTAATTTTAAGATGTACAATATGTAAATACTGCCAGAGGGTCCATACATTCTATATCTGCTGCGCCAAACTGCATCAGAAATTTTTGTTGGTACTTTTTATTAATATTAACATTCTTAAACATATCCTATTGACATGAAATTACCTAAAGTAATAGAAGGAAGCAAAGAATGGCTTCTTATTGCCACGTTTCATAGGTATATATCACCCTTTCCAGACGGGAATAATGTACAGTTTTCAACAAAGGACATAAGTAAATTCTCTAGGGCGCTTAGGAATATACTAGTTTTTTTCTGTGATGATAATGATGAGGAAAGAAAAAAAACATGGCAGGATTTTTAACTTTTATGGAAAGATATTATTGACTACAGTTCAAAACTTCACAGGAAAAAAGATTGTTTAAGAGTAAAGAAGTGAGTTATGGAATATGTGACAGTAACTGTTACTAATCTTATCTTGATTCTCAAACCGAAGTTTGAAAAGCTGTAGATATACAGCTGGTATAAGTCAGTACAACTTTGTTGCCACTGCTAGAAATAGGAAGGAGGGGAAGTCTGAGCAACTCCATTTGGTGGAATTCTTTTTTCTTTCAAAGAATAAGCAGATAAGAGAGGAATGATATACTAGAGTAAAGAAAGTGAAAGTTGTAATTTAGCACTCAACCTTTAGTAATAAAAGTGTTCACAAATTAGTACTGACAAATGGACTCCAGCAGCAGTTCAGAAGAGTGCAGCGAATTGAGAAGGGCTCTTGTGCTGGACTGGAAGCAATAGAAAAAGTGAAGAAAGGTGAATACATTAACAAGTTTGGTGGCTGAACAACAGCATAGTGAATGAAGATCAGTGTTGATAAATACAAAGCAGTAGATGCTGGAGAAGGAAAAAAAAAAAATACATGCTGATGTAATTTGCTGTTTTTCAGTTAAACATAGGAGTGACACAGGTATAATTCCAGACAGATTAGCAAAGATGTGTTCAGTGTTCAGCTAAGTAAACAAGGCAGAAGGATCTTAAGCAATGACGTTTACACTGATTTATGAAATAATATTAGGCAATCTTATTAGAACATTATACAGGCCATCTATCTAAGCAGTGTGGTTTCCTCTGGAATAGTACCTGCTATAAAATGACCTTGTCTCAAGAAAGGCACTGTATTGGGGGATCAGAAAGGGAAAAAGAATTGTTATGAAGCATGAAAAAAACAGAAACTCTTGGCTGAACAGAGGGCAAAGAAAAAAATATGGAATCCTTACTCTTAGAGAGTAGGGGCATAGGAAAGATTATGGAAAAAGTAAAGATCCAGTAAATAATTCCAATGTGGGAATTCACTGTTCCAAGATGGGAAATTGCTGTTCTTACCATGTCAGACAAAAAAATGTGGTGGAGGCCATTAGCTGAGGTAAAAGGTATCAACTTCAAAACTCATAAAAGAAAACACATTGTTCACAAACTTAATTGAACTGTAAAACACATAATTACACCGTAGTTCTCAAAGTCAAGGTTGACCCTGAGCCTGAAAACTTCACAAGGTTCAAAGAAGAACAGGGCATTTCTAGACATAGCAGCAATATCCAAAGTTATAGTAGCAAATGCTAAGACAACAGAAGAGACAACAAAAACCATGCAGGAGAATTTATGTAGCTGTAATTCTCTGCGATTAGAAGGAGACACCTTGGAGGAGGCAGATTATCTCATGTCTAGGGGAGAAACTGCTTTGCGCTTTCTATAGAAATACTTGATTCTGGTCGTTGTTAGGGAAAGACTGCTAAATTTACCAGTCTACAGATTGGGAATTCTTTGCTTTCCTCATGCTGTGAATCTGAGACATACAAAAAACTTCAAAAGAAGTTCCAGCTGTGAAGGAGAAGAAGTGAAAAATGTAGAGACAACGAACATGGAACTCAGTTTAAAGAGCAAGGGAAACAAATAAAAGATGTATTTCTAAGGCCATATCTATAGAGGACGGTGGAGTGTAATGCAGAAACTGGAGAGCTGGCACACTACAATGACTTCGGAGATACCAGTTCAGGTACTGAAAACAGAGCAGTTACAACAACATGGAGCTTCATCTGAGCCAGCAAACCCTGCTCCATAGAAGAGTTAATTACAGAATATTGTGCCTAATTGCAGAAGCACCTCTGTCTCTGATGGCTCAGAACTCCTGGCAAAAGCCTCAGTGAGTGTGTCACTACCAGTGGGTGAAAGGAAAAGAATAAAACAGTGTGGTGTGGTGTTGTTCCTGACAGTGATGAGTGATGTCTGCCCCAGCCCATATGACAGATGGAACAACTTTCACTCTGATTCAAATCAACAGCTCACTAGGCACTAAGGAGAAGGTGGTATCCAGCAGTTAATGGAAGGTTATTGTTGATGTTTGGTTTTAAGTGAACTTGTTGTTGTTGTTGTTACTATTACCTTTTGAATTCTCATCCCAGCTGTGTGTATGTGTGACCACCATGAAGTTAAGCCATTTAAACAGGCAATGTTCTTCTCCTGCAAGCGTCACAGCTCCAGTAAGTGACTATAGGCACAAAACACAACACTTTCAGGAGGAGAAAGCCATAAAAAACAAGTATCCCATAGGAAAATGCTCACTGGGAACCTAGGAGGTGTGGATTCCAATCCCCTTTCCCCCAAAGAAACTGCATTAATTTCCTGTTTGTATTTTCTATTAAGATGGATCTGAGCTGCCTGCAGAAGTAGCTTGCTAAAAAAGTGTTCAGGAACTCCTATTTTAACAATTCTGTTTCTGGATTTATGGGCTTTGGACGGCCTTCAAACAACTGTTTACTCCATATGTGTGTTTGGGTGAGTAGTATCAGTACTAGAGAGACTTTTTACAAGCCCTGTGGCAGAATCAGAAGTACAAAGAGGAAGTGCCTACAGAGTTACGTGGCAGGAGAGCTTGGTTCCTGGGCTGAAGTGCTTCAGGAGCAGTCAGAGCCCTTGACTTCACACCCAGTGAAGGTGAATTCTTGAGTCTGTTTGTAAAATAATATTTTGGGCAAAATATTTCCCACAGAACTGTGACCCTTTTTAAATCTCTCCACGAAACCAGCAGTCCTTGGCACTCCCCTGGAGTCATTGGAGCTTTGCACATAAAGCTGCCAAGGGTCTAGCTGCCCTGAGAAAAATTTGCATTTGAAATACCTCTTGGTTTTTCCCTGGCTAATTAAAATAAAAAGAAGTGCATGGCCTGCCTGACACCTGCCTTCTTATGTCCACACACCATCCCTGTGTGTAATTCGAGCGAAGTGGACAGGTTTCCAGTGTCTAAGGCTCTCTGCAGAAAAGTTCCACTGACACTTTTGCAATAACACAACTATTTACTTAGAGCCTGTACTGGAAGGAGCTATTCACAGACCTGAGCTTCAGGTTACTGTGTTCTTCAGCGTATGTTAGAGCTTCTCTGACACTTTTAAAGAACACGATTAAATCTGCCTCATTTCTAGCCACTGGTTCCAGCTAATGGGTACATGCAGTGCACAGAAGCAGCCCTCTCCAGCTTACTGCAGGGAATCATCTTGCAAGGCACGCAGCATTAAAGACGACGGATGTGAGACCACAAAGAACATCACACCAGATGTGCAGCTGATTATTGGTCTGCATTTGCCTAAACAGCTGCAAACACACATGCGAGCAACGGCCGTACGCGCAAAGGTGTGTGTATGCGGGCACAGAGACACACGGACACACGGACACACAGACAGACACACGGACACACAGACACACGGCCGGCGGCGGGCCGGCCGCTCTCCAGGGTGCTGCAGGCGGCGGCTCCGCGCTCCTCCGGCGGCTCCGCGGCTCTGCCCGTTGCAGGATTTTCCTATTCTCTCCCGATCAGAGACACTTCAGGATATAAACCCTTGAGTTTCAGGTCAAGGAGGGTCAGTGCTTCTATTGTCAACGTCAAGCAAAACTTTTATGCAGTAGATAACGCACTCCACACACAGGCACACAATTTAGAGAGGATTTTATTTAACTCTTGGCCTTTTAAGAGCCTTGTGCCACAGCTATAAAATATATCCTGTTATAAACACAATCGTTCGACTGCTTGCCCCTTGTTAATGTTTTTTAACTCCCATATCACGTAAATTGAGGCCGTATACTTCCTTCTTGTTTTCTTTCTCTTGAAAGTCACTTTTCTGTCTGTACTCAGAAGTATGTCTGATGGCCTTGAACACATGCTATACAGTCATTTTCAGTAGCTGTCTTTCCAATCCTGGTCAAAGGTGATGCTGGTTCTCAGCAAATATATTTTGCAGATTGTTCTGAAACTGTTTTCAGATCTGCCCACCTATATACTTACTCACTCACCTGAGAACTGCAACATTTGCAAAGAGCAAATATTCCTACACAAAAAAAGAAGTGCAGATCTGCAATTTATAGGGCTTTATTGATAGGCAAACTACTTGCATGTTTACACTAAAAAGTGCCCCTTCAGCTTTACTGTGCCTAGCGGGATGCTCTTCCACATACTGTGTTTATCCTTAATACAACAGTAGATTTGATTTTCCAGTTCACCACCTAGCTGCTCTGCACGAGGGGGGATCAGTTTGGCTTTGAAAATTAGACTCTGAGCCCCACCTAAACCTGCTGGGAATTTCCATTTCATCAGTGCAATCTGAATAATTCCTAGTATGTTGGGCTTTGAGACTCAAAGAGGCCACAAAAACACTGTCGTTGTGCAGGAGGAAAGTGAAAGAAAAGCTTGGTGATTTTCTGTTAGTAAGGCAGTGTTTAACGTTGCTGGTGGGTGAAAGCAACACACCTCCTTGCTAGCTGTGCTGGAGGACTTAACGGTTTCAATTGGGAAGAAGAACTCGAGGTGCTCTTAGTTCCCTAGCACTAGCGAGATCCGCGCTGCAATGTGTCAATGTTCCAGTGCCTTCCCCTGGCAGATCTAACTGTGCTTTATAACGCTCCTATGGACGCACTGCTCTGTACACAGCTAAGTGATTACATGCCTTTTTCTGTTAAAGGTTTGACCATTAGTTTATTTAACTCATTTAATTTCCTCTAGTAAGTGCCTATTAGTGATTTATTTGCATGGAGTCTGGCTCGCCATTGCCTCAGTTTGGATTCGTTCCTTCCTTTCTTCTTGCCCTCTGTGGTCCCCAGCATCAGGATGATTTGCTGTTCCAGTGTCCCATTCTCGCCAGCATTTTCCTGTCATCTATCGAATGCCTGCCTCCCCCATGCGCAAAACCATTAAAATCAGCTGTCCATTGCAATGCTGAAGGTAAATGAGTGTGGAAGCCCCAGGGAGGGCTAAATAGTAGCAGAGCAGCGTGATGGGTGGTGGTGAGAACAGCCCACAGCCGCCCGCAGCCGGGGGTGGGGAGCAGCAGCCCTGGGGCCTGCGCTGGTCCCTGCTGGGAGTGAGGGGTACAGCTTGGCTGGGTGAGTGCAGCTGCCTCTCCCTCTCGCTTTGCACCTTATTTAACAGCCCTGCGCTGCTTGGGTCAAGTGCCTGTTTTCAGGCATCTCTTCTTCCACAGAGATATTAGGGCTTCTCCCTACTCTTCTCAGCCCCATTGGCCTAAAACCGGTGGCAAATACTCCAGGGGAAGAGGTGCTCTGAATAAACGTGGCTTTCACAGCTACCTCTTTCCCCTGGGAGGCAATGTATCGGCCTCCAGCGGGGACTGGGGAGGGGACCAGACCTCCGAAGGGAAATCAAGCTTTTTCGGTCTACAGAGCTGCCTGTCTCCCGGGCTTGCTCTCTCAATCCCCTGAGAAAGCCATCTGCTGGCAGGGAAGCCGCTCACCTAAGCCATGGCAAATGRGTTGCAAGGTAGCCGAGTCATGGGGACACCCTCCACTGGGCAACTGCACGTCTAAGAGTGCACCCTCCCTCTTTCCCCCCTCCTAGGAAACATGGCAAGTTGGAAACAACAAGCGAGGGGAGGTGGGCTGCTTTCCTTGGCCATCCTTATCTGTCTGGGGATAGAAAGAGGCTAACAGGAGGGAAGCTCTCATCTGCCCTGTCTCTGGGTGGACATGAGTACCTCTGGGAGTGAGGGAAGCCAGCAGTCTTGCCTGAGGTCTGCCCTTTTCTCATAACCCACCCCCACCCCACCCCCAATCCCAACCAAGCTGCAAAGGGGTGAAGCAGGCGTGGAGGGGCACTGAGGAGGGGGGAGTAGACGCCATGGGAGCGCAGGGACGGCCCGCCCAGAGCACTTTGTCCCCCGCCCCTCCGAAGCCTCCTCGCCCTTCAGGGCACTTTGAGTCTCTGCAGATATCTCTGTGGCCCCCGGGTGCGGCTGAGGGCTGAATCGGAGAGGGACTGCACCCTGCTGGGTGTAACAGAAAAGATCACCTTGGAAGTGGTCCCCGGGGACACCCCTCCTCCCTCTCCACCCCTCGCCCACCCAAGCTTTAAAACCCCCGGGACAGGGCGCTCGTCCTGCTGGAGCGCACCCCAGGAGGGCAGCTCCACTCCCGGGGGAAGAAGCCATTTGGGAGACGTGTAGTTGTAGCTGAAGGCAGGGACACAGCTTGCAGCAGTGTCTCACTAGAGATCACTCGGCGTCGCTGGATATGGACGCGATTTCTTTTGGAAACCTCCTCTCTGAAAGTTGCTATCTTTGCCTCGCCTCCCCGGGAGCGTCTCTCGGTCCCTCCGCGGGAGGGGAAGATCATCATTAGCAAATACTCGCTTCCTCATGCTCTTTCCCTTTTTTCTGCGAGCGAAGGGCTGAGAGCTTTGTTCTGTGGTTTTACGATGGATTTATCTCTACAGCTGTTTAGCACACTGTAAATGACTCGGCTTCCCCGCCCTCCCTCCTCTTGCATGAGAGTGGGRCGGGAGGGTGAATGCATTTTAAACGTTTTAAGCTCAGGAGCAGCATTTTTTTCCCTGAGGAGGTGTGTCTAGTAGTGCTCTAAAGAGAGGAGCCGGTAATAACAGATGCTCTGTCAAACTTAAAGGCGCTGCTTACCACGGAGTCACCGGGTGCCATCAAGATGTGTCTGCTGAGATTGATTAAGAGCACGGTTCCGCGGGCTCAGGAAGGCAGCGCTGCGCACACGCGTTTCGGTTGGGGGGGGAAATCTCCCCTCTCCCCCGGCGGGCTGCAGACAAGGCAAGGTGGAGATGGGGGGTCACACGGCAGGGTTTTCAGCACCGGCCTTTTATTTCCATGGGAGATCACAGGGGGGATGCGTGCGAGGAGATGCTCCCCGGCTTGGGTGAGGTTTGCACGGCGGAAGCTGCCCCTCCAGCGGTCCGAGCTCTGCAGCCCTGAGACCACACGGCGCCGAGCAGCGTGGCATTGGGGAGCCCCCTGCAGCTGGGTAGAGCCGCGCCGAGCCACAGCCCCAGCCCGGAGGTACCTCCTGCCTCCGCTCCAGCCGTGGCAAGCAGCGAGCTGCTGGGAGCGGGCCCTGCCCCGAGACCTTTGCCCCTCTCCTGCGACGGAGGGAGGGACAGTCCCAAAGGGTGCCGGGTGCTGCCAGGGTCGCCCCGGGGCAGGGCCGCTACCCCCTCCCTGCTCCTCGCTTTGGGAAGGGCGGACTCGTGCTTGCGGTGATTGAACTCTAATTAAATCTCCGGAAATCAACGTGCACAATCAAACACTCGCGACGTCGCTAGGAGGGGAAAAAATAACAACAATAATAACAGTAATAATAAGGGGAAGTAGAGGCGGGCATTGTCCCTTTTGAGGCTGCTGATCATCTTTATTAATGAATGTTAAAATATGTTAAGCGCCAAGGTCTCGGAGACAGCTTGTGGGAGGTGCGGGGGGTGGYCGGGGCTGAGGCAGGGGCTGCGGCTCGCAAAGGACGGGGCAGCCAGGCCATGGGGGCGGCTGTCCCCTGCCCCGGCGTGGCTGCACCTGCTGCAGAGCAGCCCCACAGGGCCACAGCCTGCTCATGGCTTGCTTCCAACCTCCCGGTGCCAAATCTCATCTGAGTTGCCCGGATAGCTGTCTCCTAACTCTGCTGTGAGGTCCAGGCAAAATTTTCTGTGAGGGCTAAGAAACCAAGGGGCAGATGTCAGGTCCCAGCTGCCTTGATGTTCCCGAAGAGCTACAAGTGATCAAACCCTTAAACCCTGTGAAAGTGCTTTCAGGTAGAGAAACACAGACTTGTGTAATTCTGAAGCATGCATACCTCCAAAATTCAGAACTTCCCACCTCCAAATTAGCCCTGCCACCCACGGCAGGGCAAGTACCTACCCCAGGGCCAAGAGGAGTATTTCCAGAGTCCTGCTACCCTGAAGGCACATCACCCTCTTGGGGGTAAATCCATCCCCGAGATCCTTCCCGGAGCAATAGCTAAATGTATGCAAATAGTGTAGGCAGCTCGTCTGCCTGGGGCAAGCCCAGGCCAAGAAATACCTTCTGCAAAGTGAAGGGGTTCTTGGAGTGAAGGGGAGTGGTTGGGCTGTGGCTCCGTCGGCCCTTCAGGAAGAGAGATGAGGCAGGGCAGGCAGCAGCCAGAAGCCGGGGTCACCTTCACAAGGTGGACCTCTCTCTTCTCTTTGCTTATCACTTCCCCCTATTATTCTTTGGACAATAGATGAGATGGTTTCCCCTCTCCTGCTTCCCACCCTGACAGCCCCTATCCCAAGGGGAAAAGCATCACTCCAGACCACAAATAAATTTTGGTCCAGGAGGGAGACAAACAAAGACAAAGCAAAGCTAAAGATGGTTATATCTATATTATTTCCATCGAACTGGCAAGTTCCCTTAAGCAAAGCAAATACTTCTCAGCCTAGTGACTATTAATTAAAGGGGAATGCTTTACACCCAAGGAGAATTAACTCTTGTTCGCAAAATGTATCTGTTTCTCCTAATTCGTTTGTCATTGTGTCGGGGAAGCAACTTCCCATGAATATTTCAGCACAATAATCTGTTTAAAAAACTAAACTGGATTTAGTGTAACATTTTTCCACAGTACGTGGAGACTCCGATGACTGCAATAATCTAAAAGCAAGATCTCTTTCTCTCTTTCTCCTCCTGTACATCGCTTTAGATTTACAGCTATCATGGAACTGCAGAAAAAAGTAACCAGATATAAAGAGGAGAGTGTTGCGGGGAAAGATGGGGAAGAGGTAATTGAAAAAAAAAAAAAAAATCCGTTCTGATGTGCAAATTGTAGATAAAGACTTCTGATGAGGAAGAGGGGAGTGTCTGATGAGGAAGAGGGGACAGTGTGTTGAAAGATAACAAGAACCAGTAATTTCTATTCAGCAAAGCCACCAAATCAGAAAGCAGTGCTGATCTTATTGGAGGAGAGCCTTGAACAGCAACTAATCCTGTCATATTGAAAGAAAATTGTAAATGTTCACTGCAGAAATTGCCTGCCCATTGCAGCTAATCGAGCCCACTTCGCGCTCACACACCCCCACACCCCCACACACCACACACATCCCCACACCCCCGCAGGCGGGCAGCGAGTGGACCCACAGACGCAGCACCCAGCAAGGACATTCACCCGAGATGCTCACCTAGACGCCCCGTTTCCCTCTCTTGCCACCACCCTCACGAAGGTGGCAGCTTGCCTTTATTTCCTCAGAAGCGCTGGGGAAGTATGAATTATTACCAGCTCATTTACGAGTCCCAGCTCCTGCTATTTTTAATTTCTCCAGTTTTGTGTAAACCGCTAAGCCAGGTTTGATAGCACTATTGCTCTAATGTTTTTTTTTTTTAAAGCTCAACTTGGCTGAACTGAAGCAGAGACTCCCAAGGGCCAGAGCCACGGAGGGTGTGCGTGTATATGTGTGTGCCTGTGCGTGTGGGAGGGAGACAGCGAGCGAGGGAGAGACAAAAACTCCATCAGTCCGGACAATGCCACCTCTTGTTTAAAGCTTCCAAACTGATATTCTTTCCCCCCATTATCACGGTACCAAGTAATCTGTCTTTCCCCCCCCCCAACCCCCCTCCCTCCTCTTGGAAGATATGGAAGAGAAAGATAAAGCTGCTGCCTCTGGGCTCTGACTGCGCGCAGCCCGCATGCCTCTGCCGCCAGAGCCGGCGCGACTCCGCAGCCGCCGCTCGCAACGAGCCGCTTGCAGCGGGATGGGATGCAACTTCTGGTAATTGGAACACAGGTAGGAAAGTTTTGGTTTTTACTGACGTTTCCTCCCTTTTTTTTTTAATTTCTTTTTATTTCCTTCTATTTTTTGTCTTCCTTTTTTTCCCCCCTTTTCTCTCTCGTCCTCTACCCTCCGCCCCTTCTTCCCCGCATCTAGGATTTCATCCGCTGCTGTCATAGGAAAGCTCCCGCCAAGAAAATAATGTCCAAGAAATGGGCTTACGTTTTGCTTCCTGGTAGAAGGAGCAGAACAAAGCATAGGGAAACTTTTGCTGAAAGGGTCCATAGCGGTGCGGGTCAGCGGGGAAAGGCAGCGAGAGGAGAGAAGGCAAAGCGATTGCCCCAGCACGGAGCCTTCCTCTGTCGAGTTACAGTTGTGATATTAACCCCAGAAACGAGTCTAGCATGGTACAGCGGGGACGGAGAGACGCAGTAGCCTGGTTTAGAGAAATCCTCACATTTTCCAAGCGCTGTCCACAGGTTTTTTATATAAATGTTGCATTCCGACACAGGGGCATATCCCGGATTACCCTTCCCAAATCCCGCGGTGACATGTTTGTGGACGACTCCTGCAAAATGTCACCGGGAGCCGGGAACGGAGCCGTCCCCGGGGAGCAGAGCCTGCCTGCGGAGCGCACTGGCTGGCGGGCGGGAGGGTAGAGACGGGGCGGGAGGTATCCCTGCCCTGCCGGGGACCATGCAGCGATGTGGGCTATAAGGGGAGGAGGCTTCTGGTGTGTGAGTGCGGTCCCTCGCCCCTCAGCATCCCTCCTGGGGAGCGTGCGCCTGCCCGGGGCCGGTGCCCGTCTGCGCTGCCTCAGGTCTCAGGTCCTGCCTCGGGGAGGGGAAGCGCGGGCGCGGGGCACCGCTGGAGGCGGGGAAGGTGTGGGCTTTCCTCGGCTCATTTCCCATCCCACTCCCCTGGCTGGGTGCCCCTGGGGTCCGGTCCCCCCCTGCGGCCAGGGAGCCGGGTGCGGCGGGGGAGGATGCTCCACGGCCGGGTCCGGCTCGCCCCGCTCACCCGGCCCGAATGAGTCCCTGGCAGGGCTGAGCGGGTCCCAGCCGTGCCTCCTGGCTCTTTTTCCTTTCGCCCGTGCCGCCGCCACGGGGTGCTTGTGGCCAGGAGGAGCGAGCTGATGCCTTGAGAGGCAGCTCAGATCAGGTTGTGGGAGAAAAACTGCCTCCCAGAAACAGCTTTGGGTCGCCGAGGTCCTGGTGCCCCCCCAGAGTCCAGCCATTTCGGAGGCTCTGGAGGGGCAAAGTGCTTTCCGGGCTGCTTCTTCTCGGGCGAAAGCCGAGCCCCCCCATCTCGGGCCACTCTTTGTTTCGCGTCTTCCCACCGGTCTGCCCCCTCGCCGTGCTCGCCGGCTTCCCGCCGCTGCCCAAGTGCCAGGGTGATGCCCCGCTGGGGGAGCGGGCAGGCGGCRAGCGGCAAGGACGGCGTCTCCCCTCCACTCGTCTCCCCGCAAGGCAGCCGGGCCGGAGGTCCCTGCCCCAGCCGGCGAGGCGCTCCCAGAGGGCGGCTTTGCCCCCACAGCGCGGCCCGCTGCCAGCTCCGAGGGGAGGCTAGCAGGGCTTCTAACTCCTTCCCACGGGCCTAGCAGTGGGAAGCCGGGGAAAGGACAAGGGACTCTCCTTCCCTCCCCCATAGACTGTTTTTTCCTAGTGTTTCCATGTGCTAAAGTTCCTGCAGGGAAAGGAGTCGTAGCTTTTTTCCCAACTGGAAGAGGACACTGGGGAGGGGGGGTAATTCTCGTTGCAAATCTAGGCAGACTAACATCTCTCCCCATTTTTACGTGTCAACCAGTGTGTTTGCACACATTGGCTTGTCCCTATCCCTTAAGGAAGATCTCCCTTTTGCAGAAGAGAAAAAGGTAAGGGGGAAAAAAGGAGCCGGGCCAATCTTTGCTTGACAGTCTGCTTTTGCAGTTTTTGGGGGAAAAAAAACCAAACCAAAAAAAAAACCAACAACAACAAAAAAAGACCAACAATGAGGAAGGTTAATATGGGAGGTTAGAAGTATGTATGCTGTCTGCTTTTATGGTATTGCATCGCCTGCAATCACAGCCCCGACTAAATACACACCAGCCTTGATTGTACGGTTTATGACACCAGCCGCTCTTGGTGACTCATCTTTAAACCACGTTAAGCTACAGAGAGTACACTCCCTCTCTCCTTTAGCCTCTTTTTGATTATAACTTTGGTCGAACTTCCCTTTTGCAGGACCCCTGGTCTGCAAAAGCAGCCCTGTTTGCTTTTGCATCAGGAGAGCAAGAAGTGCAGTGGGCTTGCTGACTTGGTGAGCATGTGCCCCACCGAGCTGCCCTCTCTGCCCCTGCCCTCAGCACTCCATGATTTCTGCATTGCAGTCCACTCGGGAAAGGGGCTCAGTGCATGGGGTGGGGGGTCTAGGATGTCCCCAAGTTGCTTTGGACAGAGGGCAAAATAATAAAAAGGAGAGGTCATGCTCTTCCCTCATCCAAAACCAAGATTTTAAGTAATATCCTCTACCTAAAATGTTGTAACTTTGCACCTGGGCAGAGACTGGGGAGATCTGGACCATGCATGATCGGGAGTGTCCTGAGGAGGTGGAAGGGGCAGCAGCCGTGCCATGCTTTGTCATCACCCAGGAGGGAGACCAAGTCACAGAAAGGGGGAAACCGAGGCCACCAGTGAAAAACAGCATCTGTGAATAAGAGCATACTTTTTTTGCCTTCATGTTCAGTCCTGTGATCCACTGTAATTTTGTTCTTCCCCTCTGGGCTGACTCCCTGTGTGTGTTTTGTGGCTCTCAGTTGCTCTAAGTGCTAGGATCTTTCAGCCCATTGGGTGTCTAATTCAATAGTCTTTTGAGGACGTCTACTATGAAAACCCCCACTGCTGTTGATATAGTCCCAGGCGGTTACTCTCCCCACTTCACTCCTGTAACCTATTCACCCATTCACCCAGACTTTCTCTTCTCCTCTAATATCGTGACCTACATGCAAAAGACTTATTTTCTGGTCCGGTTTCCATAGCAATGCAACATGGGAAACGCAGACAAACCAGTAATAATGAAGCAGATTCCCTTTCTGTGAAATCAAGACCTCTTTGAAAGTTGAGTTCAATTTAAGGGAAAGTAGGGATCTGCGGAGAGTTGGATTTCCAGCCCAAAGCCCAGACCTCCAAGCCCTCTAGTGCCAGAGGCAGGCAAGGGCGAGCATCCCCGGGCACAGGGGATGTGAAGCTTGATAGCGAATTACAGGGGAGGAAGAGAAACAAGTGGTATGASATAAGGACATTCCTCCCAGTGTCTGTTTCCAGCCAGCTCTTCCCTCTTCTAAATCCMAAGCTGCAAAAAAAGGCAGGTGGGCTTCAGCTGATCCTGGTTCTGTCACCCAGAGGCTAACGCTGCAGGTCCTGTAGGGTGGTTTAAACTACACAGGAATAGGTAGGAGGAAATTAAAGCTGGGAAGCCCCATCTGTATCTAGCCATTTATTCACAAATGTTGGGTCTCTCTGGCTTTGAGCTTCACAACTTGCAGCACCTTGCAGCTAATTCTCAGAGATTTGAAGGCACATAAGAGGATTACTCACTTGTGAAAATGTTGCCCTGACCTTCTATGGGCTCTTTGGGTGGGTGGATGGGTGGACAACAGTAATCAGGCTAAGGAAAGCTGAAGGGGCTTAGATCCAGCTCATATGAATGACAGGGATAACTTTTTCATAAATGCTCGTAGCCTCAAATCTTAAAAAGCTTAAATTTTATGGTAGCATTTCAAGTCCTGTCAAATGTGAGCCTGGATTCCTGTCTTTAAGAACCAGGCTGCACAAAGGACCAAGCACTGAGAACTGCTGTAACTAAATGAGACAATGAGCACACTCCCCACACACCACCCTACCCAACTTTTCCAGTTCCTGTATTTTGGCAAAGACAGCTTTCAGTTTTGCCAGGGTCTCCATGGCATTTCCTGGGTTGGAGCTGCCCAAAGGTGCAGAGTTATCTACTTGCTTGTCCTCGTCCCACCGGCTGAACACCAGCCTCCTGTGCCTTGCAGATTACATTCCTTAGCCCTCTGTACCGAGTTGAGTGGGAATTGCTTAGTGACTTATCCCACTGCCTTCCTACATCTCCCTGATACAAGTGGGCAGAATTAAAAGATGAGGCCACCCCTGGAGTTTTATTAAAAGGCTGCATCCCTTTCCCATGGGCCCTGAGCTCATTTCTATGTAAAAATGCTTTAGGCTGTGGAGCTGCCTGCTGTTTTGGACTGTCTGTCCTACCTTTAAAGCTGTATCATTACCTATACCTAACACCGTATATTGCCTGCAGAGAGAGATACATATTAGCAGGTGTTCCAAAGAGACATCTCTCATGTAACATGATTTTAAGTCCCAAGAGGATGGGACAGGGTGAAGTGAGTTTCATCTCATTTCCACCAAGCACTTCCTAAAGAATGCTTGCCAGTGAGACTAAGATATGCAATGGGATTTCAGTAGTCCATATGCCTCATGTATTAATTTTTAAGAATATGATAAGGATAAAATGAAACAGACCATCGCTTAGGGCCAGCTGCTTTGCTGCGAGCCTTCTGCATGTTTTCTTTTTGACTAGATGATCCTCTGATTCCTGTCTTTCCAGTACCTTTTTTGACTCCATGGACTAGATTCTGATCTTAATTACACTCTTTCAAATCAGGGGTGACTCCACTGACTTTAATTACTTCTGGTTTATTCTAGTGCAACTGAGCTCAGAATTTGACTTTCACAGAAACATAGTAAGCGTTGTAATTAGAATACAGCAGTGTTTTGACAACTGTTCATGGAACAGCTCTGTTTCGTCAGCTTCTGCAGAAATCGAAATGCAATGTGATAAAGGGCATTGGGAATAGTATGGGGCACCTCTGACAGTGATGACAATAAAGATCTCTATGAGAGGCCACAACACAAATAGGTGAGAAATTGTGTAAACCAGCATCTCCCAGGGTTTTCCTTAAGCTCTTAGAAAAGCTCTGAGTAAACTGTGGGCAGGTGTGGGGGTTTTTAGGTTTTTGTTCTTTTTTTTCTTTTTTTTTGAGAAAGAGGTCGAACGAGACAAAAAATATCTTCACAGATCTTTCTTCTGAATCATTGTGAAAATTAGTGTTGGAAACCAAGGAGATAAAATAAACCCAGTCATTTAAAAGAATTCTCTTGCTTAGTAATTTCTCTGGGTCAGGATTCTCAGGTAGTCTGAATATGTAAAGCTCTCTTGATTTTGGTGGAGATAGGATGATCTGCAAACTCTGAGGATCAGACCCTTCATTTTTATAATCCATTCCAGCATGTGAGAAACAAAAATTAGCAAAATCTGCCCATGGGAATCAATAAGTTTCTGGTACAGCCCATAGCATTTTCATAGATGCCTGAGAAATTTTCTCCTGGCTTTGCATGAATTACTGATGTCTGTTTTATACTCATCTATCTCATATTTAGTCAATTAGAAAGCAGAGTGGTCATATATTGAAAATGATTAACAAATTTGTTCATGAATAATGGCAACAAACTCATTCCACTATGAGTTCTGAGGTCATTTATTGCAAGCCGGTAACCAATGATTTATTAATGAAAATATTCATACATCTCAAAAGTTTCATGAACGTTAGCATGAATAATTAATGGAAATTTTGTTATTTGTAATAATTACTCATTATTTTCCTATTCAAAAAAGCATCAGTCATCCAGTTAAAGAACATTAGAACATAATGATTGCAACATTGGATCAGGCAGGTATTTTGTCTTGTCCAGTATAGTGTCTTTATCAATGCCCCTCACCACATGCTTCAGAGGCAGGTGCAGGAAATGCTGCCCTAGATAAGTGCACTGCCCTCAAGTAAAATGTTTTAATACCCACCAGCTTGTGTTTGCTTGCTGCCCAGAGACCATTTCCAAATGAAAACAGATACCTGCCTTCCTCACCAAATGGAAACCTCTAGTGACTCTGGACAAACTGCAGATATACTCACTGGCCAGATAAGCAGCTAACCCGGTTTTGCCTTCCAGTAGGTCCACTACCTTAGTGATAGCACGTAGCAGTGAGTTCAGTAGGTTAATTACATATTTTCTTGGGAAAACCACACTCCAAGCAACCTTTGATCTATTTAAACTAGTTGTCTTTCAATGTTATTGCTACCTCTCTGTTATATGACGTGAAAAGGCCAACAGGAGCACCCAGTTAATTGTATAGGTGCCATTCATTTACTCAACCATGAACCCTCTTGTTCTTTTCTTCTCTCAGACAGTCCCAGGGTTCCCAGTCACTTTGCATGTCTTAAAAACTACTAATTCTTCTCTCTCCTTTTTTGGTGATGGACTGACCAATGTGGACACTGTTTTCCAGGTGAGGACTACTGGCTTATACAATAAAACTCTTCATTTTAACACCTTTTATTCCTTCTATGCACTAATGGCAATTTTGTTTTGTTTGTTGGGTTTCGGGTTTTTTTGACCACTGCTGTAATTGAGCAGAATCTGCAACTGGGTTGCCCACAGTGATGCTGATATCCTTTCTTGAGTGGTCACAGCTGGCTTAGAATCCAGGGAGGTTTCTAAGTATTTCACTCCACCTGTGATTGTTCTGCATTGGCCAACACTTATTTACATTTGCAATCCAAATGTTAGGTTCACCCAACCTAATCAGAATACTCTAAAATACTTCAGTCCTTATTCCCTTTTTCTAACAGCAATAATTTCAGTAAAGAAGTTATACGTGGTATAGAATCTTGGACGACACAACTGTTAATCTTTTACAGTGAAAAATGATCATTCGTATGTGGTTCCTGCTTTCCCTCTCTTAACAGTTTCCAACTTGTAATAATAAGCTACTTATTCCACAATGACTTAAATTCTTCAAAGAAAATTTGTCAAAGAATTTAGGAAGATACATAAATACATATATATATACACTTAGCAGGTTGTTTTTCTTGGTCTAATAGCTTGATGCTTCAAAGGATATATAGAAGTGACAACATTTCTTTGAAAGAAACTGTGATTTTTTTTTTTTTTTTGCTCTTCTGTATGTAATTCTAGTTTTTCTTAGTTTCAATCAATTTATCTGGAAGTAAAATAAGACTTTTCAGTATATAATACCCCATATCAATCCAGTGCCTGTCCTAAAGATAGGTATGCTAGCTGCTACCCTCCAGTCCTTCTGTAGCGTATCTGACTTCGGTGACAGCTTGCATATTTTTGCTATCAGCACAGCCACTTCATTTTCAAATGCTTTTCAAACCCTTTCATATATAACCATGAGGTCCTTGTGACATGCTGCTATTTAGTTTATCAGTTTGTTCCAATGTTTCCCCTTTCAACGTTTCACATTCTGACAGCTCATGTCCTTTCTTGTCTTGAAAAAAATAGGTCTAGTGTGCACATTGGCACAGCATCATTTGCAGGGAAGATTTACCCAAATGAATCATTCAGAACCTCTGCAAAGTCCTTTTGCTCATTAATTATTCCCATTACCCCCTGGACGTGCAGTAGATCCCATCGGTTCCCTCCTAAACTGGGTGAATTTAAGACCTTTCAGAAATATCCTACAGTTCCCCCCTCTGCCCCCCTCCCCAAGCCCTTGTCAGTTAACACATCCTTGGCCCTCTTCATTTACAGCTGACATTTTGTTTGTGTTTTATTATAATTTCCCTCCCTTAGCCAGGGGCTTCACCAGAGCTGAAGTGTCATTTCCTGAAAGCTGGTTGCTTGGCTTAAACAACCTCTTGGACCTCAACATTTCACAATACCATTTTTTTTCCTATCTTGCCTTTCAGTTTGCTTTCTGCATGACTTCACTGAATCAGAAACTGTCTTTTGATACACCTGTTGTTTTGAATCTATGGATTTTATGTTCTTTTTCTTCCATTCTTTGCTTTTCTTTTTTTCTTTCCTATTCCCTTTCTACCTCCGGTATTTTTTAAGTAGTTCACTAATTATTATCAGGTTTAACCTCACGCTCTTAACGTAGTAATAAGTTCATTACTATTCAGTGGCTTGACTGTATCGTCTCTTCAGTTACATAAGACTAAGTTAGGAACACATATTGTTATGTTCTCCAGTTATTCTAGAAATCACTTAGAAATTTTTTTTTTTTTAATCCGTTTGTACCACTTGACCTACCAATGTACAGGTGAGTGACGTCACCCATGATTGCCATTTTATTAGACTTAGTTGCCTCTTTGATCTCTCTCCCTGTAACCCATTGAAAATCCCAGACATTTCCTGCACTAAGTGTGCTAATGCTTTGTGCAAGCATCAGGACTTAATTGAAGAACGATATTTTTACACTTAGCACACTGGACCCAGACAGAGGAGATCATGAATAAGCTCCTGACTATGCCACCAGCCTCCTGCCTGACGTTTGACAAGTTCCTATGGCCTGACACAAAGCCTGCTGAGGTCAGAGACAAACTCTTGTTACCTTTGGGTAGGCTTTGGCTCGGCTTCCTGAGGTGGGGAGAGTAACTCTTCCTGGTCTCATGAGAGTGTTGTGACGATTCAGTCACCACAGTTTGTCAGGTATTGAGGTTCAGCTGTGGTGCTGCCACATGAAAACAGGAGCAGACAGACTCCATCCACAGGTTTTTTTTTTTGCACTGGCGTGTTGGAAAATTGAGCCTTTCAGAGCTGGTTATCAGGAAAGTTTTTTTTGGAACAGAGGATAAGCTAAAATGTTCAGGATCCCTCCAACATAAAGGTGCTGAAGCTTCTAACTGCTCCAGATCTTAGTGAGGAGTAAAAGGATAAAATGACTAACATGGCCAGTTTTACATGGAAGAAAGTCGATCTCATAATCTGGTCTTATTTGAAAAATATGAAAGAAGAGAGAAATAAATTGAAGGCAATGTTTAAGGACTAGATCTAGGTCTGGGGTTTACTTAGTTCTGTGTGTTTTCAGCTTAGTCCGTGTTCAGTAGGGGTAAAATTACCAAAGTAGAATTTACAATGCCATGACCTTTGTCAGATCATACACTGCATGAGAGTTGTTCACTAAAATTATAAAGACTTGCTGGTCCTCCTGCTCCCCCCCTGCCCCAACACTCATTTCTTATTTAAAACAGATTTAGTGGACTCTAAGAGCAAGGCACATGGATGGAGCAATGTCCGTGTGTGGACAGAGAGGGTACACTTTTCTCCTGCACCATTACCTAGGGTCCTTGAGAATTTGTGTTATCATTACTATGGTAGATTAACTGTAGTGCTTCACACTTCATTTGATACCAAGGCCAGGTGATGTATTAAAAATGGTTGCTCTCAAGACTTACTTTCCTATGTGTCCAGCAGCATTCTGCCATGGTGGGAAATTCATTTTACTCCATTTTATACATAATATTGCATGATAATAAGTTAATATATGGGTGGAAAATGAACGCATATGAGGGCTGGTGGTGGGAACCTTGGGGAAGGGCTTGGTATGGAACAAGCATATGGGCAATGTACTTCTCACTGAACTTCAGAACTGTTGCTCAACATGGATGTTGGGGGAAGGCTGGCTTTTAGGGGAAGGAGACTAGCCAGGGAGATGTCTTCTCTGCTGTTGCTTTTCCATGCTTAGGCTAAGCTGCAGACTGATCTCCTGATCCGTTACTGGCTTCTTTCACCCACACTAATTTCACTTTTCTAGCAGTGTATTCTCAGCTGATGAAAGCTGTCAGGACATGAGTGACATGAAAGGAGAGGCCATCACCAAACAAAGTGCTATATTTAACCTGCCAGTGTCATGCCTTCTCAGGTCTGACCTTGAGCCCTAGCAGTGAGGATATAAATGGGGCATCTTGGTTGTAAATTTTCTTCCTTTAGCCAAACATGGAAGGCTCTTAAGTATAAGGAAAAGCAGGGAAGAAGGAAGGTAATACAAGTTACCCTTCTGCTTTTGACATTTGTGATAGCCAGTACACTTAGCTGCCACTAGAAGGAAAGAATACATGAAGGGCTCACTGTTAAATCCTCATTAAAAATGTCTGTTTGATGTCTGCAAGTCATTTTCACAATCTGATCCACTGGGAGTAAATGTAGGGATCTTTACTGAAAGGTTTTGACATCAGAAGCAGTTCCCTGCAAGGAATATCCTACTGTTATTATTCATTTTGCAATGTGATTCAGTAAAGGGAAAAAAACCCAAAAGTATACAATTGGAGAGAAACAAGGAAGGGAAAAGAAAGAAGATGAAGAAAACCATTTGGTCTGTTTCATTTTTAGAAAGCTTGTAACTATGTCTCTTCCTTTCTTTAGCAAAGAGTGAGACTGTGTATCTCCTGCTTTGAAGCACAGGGGAATACAAAATATCTGGCTTCAAAAACCCGGGATAACTCAAGTATTGCCATTCTTTCGAATGACAAATTTTACAATTAATATTCCATATTATTGTCCTTAATGCCTCTTAAAAATCAAAGTGGGGTGTGGAAATGACACGTAACTAAAAAGATGGGGAGCAATTTTCTTGTTACTTCTTTCGGACAACAGTGACAAGGGCTGAATTGCTGGTTTCACCACAGATTGCTGATGTGACCTTGGACAAACTCAGCAACCTCCTGTGCCTCAGCTTCTAACATGGAAATTGTATAAAATAGCATTTGCATTCTCACATACTTTGTCTGCCCTTCTTCTTTAGATTTTAAAGTGTTTGGCAGAACTTCTGTAACAGCCTGCACAGAGGAACCTAACCTACATTTAGGCATCTGTAGAAATTAAAGATACAGTATCTTTCAAACATTCAGTTGCTTTTTATTCCGTGTGAAAATTAGCTTATAACATGGACCTGATCTTTCTCTTCTTCAGAGAGTAAGAGCCTTTCCATCCAGTCCTGGGGGGTTGCTGGTACAGGCAGCTATGCATGGGATACCTCTCAGCAGCCTCTATCCGGAGTGCGTTCATGATAGATCTCCTTAAACCCTGAGAGTAGTTCTGCCCACACTAATGCTGCAAGGGTACAGAGGAACTGGGAAAGGTACACAGGAAGGTGACAAAGATGGTCAGAATTACCTGTCTTCCAGAGGAGATGTTCAATAGACTAGGACCCATTATCCCAGAAATCATATGACTTATGAGAAATACATGTAGGTCTAAGCTACCTTGAAGAGAGGAAGAAGGTGAACAGGGGACCATGCCATTATCTTCACAACATCAGACCCAGAGCTCTCAGGTGGACATTAACAGGCATAAATTTAAAATATCACTGCGTGGCTGAGCTGTGGCACTTACTGCCCTATGATATTTTGCCAGTTCCAAAGGTATAAATGAGTAAAAAATGATTGAACTAGACAGATTACTGCAAGAAAAACACTACCAGAAGCTTTGTGATTCAAATGAAGTCACAGGGTCAGGCAACCCCCCACACCACCAATTGCTTCAACCTAAGAAAAGTATGCTGGGGTGGTATCACTGTATGCCCGTTCCCTTTGCCTGCTCTTTGCTACCGGCCTCTCTTGAGAGAGGATAGAGTGCGAGCTGGCTTAGGGAGAGCTGCTCTTGCACTCAGAGCCTCACTTGGAGTCATCAGGGTAGCCGCCTTCTTTGGATAATGCTCAACCTGTTTTACTTTTGCTGCTCACCAGAAATTTGTTGTCCTTCTTGGCTAGGTCCTTATCAAAACAACCACAAGACACTTTGGAAAGTTGTTTAATTAACCCCTGACTCACCAGAAAGACCTCCTACAAATAAATTCAAAGATTCTTTTTTTTATTATTTGTTCATTGTAACAGTTGGAGAATTTTAATATACATGTGGTTTCCAGGCAGATCTCGATGCCAGCCACAGAGTGTGCTTTCTTGCCTCACTGTCTGTAGCTCTGATATAACAGCCTGAGATAACCTCCCTGAAGACATACTTCTTTTCCGGCTTAATGCCTTTGTGTTCCCTTTATAGGTGTTCCCTTTAGAGGGGAACAGGGAGTTGAGAAAGGGAAAATGTGGTCACAGCTCTGCCTTTAGTCTCTCTTCTCATTCAGTCTTCTACTTCAAGTAAACTGGAACAAACAACCTATGCATGCCAAAAATGAGGAAGGATGTGACAAGCATTGAGAGACCTTTGCATCCCTGTAAATGTGGCAGGAGAAAACCTCCCTCGGCAGTTGCATGTATACAATTTCTTACCTCATTAGAGCAGACCTGGCTCTCCCAAATGCCAAAAAGGAGATGATTTCTTCTTCTTGCTTTTCACTTGAAAGCTGCAAAATCACAGCTTTCTCAAAGTTCTGTATCATTTCGTGTGCTGTATCAGGATTTAGACAGTAGCCTTTTAACTAGTGAGTCCTAGAAAAAAAAATGAACTTTACAGAATAGAAAACTAAAGCTGAACTTACGATGAAGGAGATACTTCCTGAAGATGATCTCTGCTTTGCTGATGTCTTTTATGTCTGTAAGTGGTGGGACGTGGATTCATTGGAAAGCTCTCTAGGTCAGAGTTTTCCTGTTATGACCATGGTCCCGTGATAATCACATCATTCTTTCACCTATGCAGGATTGCACTGTACTGCAACTACATGCCAATTTAAAGGCATGAACTTGAAGGTGAGTTGAAAAGCTTTGAAATGAGCAAAAGCCAAGCTTTCTGTTTGTTAAGAAACCCACACAACAGCGATGTTAAAATTACATTTCCAAGCTCATAATAGCTTGAGGCCCACACATTTTCTATTGAATAACAGTAAAAATAATTCCGGGGTGCTTCGCTTGTTTAAAAATCAAGCTGTTAGTGTACATTCTTGACCACGGCTTTAGAAATCCAAGTTGAGGTGCAATATTCTTAACTCTAAGCTAAAATCTTTAACAAACAAAGCAAAATAAATCTCAAGGAAAATGTGGGCTTCGTTCCATTCTATCTGGAACCTAATTTCTTTCCTTGCTATCCACAGGCTGTAAAAAGCTACAGCTCTGCTTGAGCTACACTTCAAAGCTATTTTTTGTACATATAGATGACTGCAAAATACTGAAGGAAAAGGAGAGCCAGGCCCATACCACACAAATTAACATTTTCTGGAGGCAGTATTCGTGGGTTTTAGAAACCAGTGAGCAACTTTGCACGTATATGATATAACATTACAGCAGGCCCCAGTGAGTTCAAGTTTTTCTCCTGACAAATATATCAATGGCATTCTCCAACTTATTCTGAAAAGAGGACAAGGGAAAGAAGCTAAGTTTGGGGACAGACATCCTTGCTTTGCCAGGGTGGGCTAGGGAAGACACTGTTCCCAGCTGTTTAACAGTTTAGCACTGCCTTTCACCTGTAAGTTATCAGTTCCCATGATCTATCAGCAGATCTGATTTTTTTACTTTTCCCAACCTATTGCAGTCATTTGGTGTTTTCCTCAACATATTTGGTGATACATATGTAAACCAAACAAACAACATAAAGCAATACATGATATATGTTATATATGTTAGTGTAATACAAATTCCCTCCCACTATGGCTGGTTTGCACAAGCAATGTTGAGACAGGTTCGCATGCATGAAGATTTATTAGTGGAGTCCACAGGTGATGGCCTACATTGTCTCTAACTGTGAAAAACTGGCGAAAAAATAAACCAGGGAAAAATAAAACAAAGAGGACAGACAGAAAGGAAAGCTCTCCTTGTGGCACTCATCTGGGAAGAGAAGCAACCAGGGTTTCCAGACCTCTCCTGGACACCCCCTGTTGTGCAGCAGCTGGTTCCCCCATAATACTCTTCCTACAGGAACTATGTAGTTTCCACCAGGACATGCTCAAACCCTCAGCTGGTTGTCACTGCTTACCATTAGTGTTGATCGGAGCATGCATTGATCGGGGCAGGGGCTGCATGGCCAGTTGCTTGTGTGCATATGAACATTATTGTACCCTTTGCATGAACCAAAAGCTATAACCAAAATGTAGCGACAATAGGGAAAAAAAGGCTGATCCTCTTGCTGGTGGCAATCACTGCCCATAAGAACCCACCACAGCAAGGCTATTGGGGTGTGCAGGTGCAAGGCTATAGGGATAGCAGCATGAGAATAACAGCACAGGAACAGGGGAAAATACTTCCCCAGGGGCTTTGAAAACATTTCCCCAGCAGCCTAGATGGGAGGGTACAGAGCTGTCAGGGAAAGGCGTGCTGCAAAGTTGCAGAGAGAAGGCCCTTAGCCACACAAATCAGCAACAGCAGTATTTTCCTAGTATGGGAAGATGTGACAAGGTGACATAGTGGCACCCTAGAAATCCAACGTGCCGCTGTTCAGGGAGAGGCATTGGCTCTGGCTGCTTTGGACAAAGGGTACAGTTTCTAAGATTCACTCTCACTGGAAGCTGTTTGAATCACCTTTCCTTGTGTGATCTGGGGCACAGGCTGGCTGGCCACTTCCTCTCTCAATGGGGTCTTCCTGCTGGTGACTTGAATGAGAACCAACCCCTTCCTCTCCACATCCCCTTTTTTCCCCACATTGTTTAAGTAATAGTTGAAACATCAAGTTTTACCACTGCAGGTCAGCAGACAAGGCCAGCTGAGGACATATTGATTCTGTGTTAAGGATGATAGCATAACAAATACCTACAGCAAAACTGCAAAGGAGAAATGCATCCTCTGCATTTCATTTTCTGATACATTTTAGATGCTATGTTCAGTTTGACTCAACTGGGAGGAGCAGAGACCCCTGATTGCGTGTCTTAGCAGGTGAAAAATTCTCCATTTAACTTCTATTCCAGCTTGGGTAGATGGAAAAAAGGAAAAGGTCTTCAGCCCTTTCCTTCAAGGCATAAGGAGACTGTGGCTGAGCTTGTTTCCTAATCCTCTGGCAGTGTTGTTAATGCAACACAACAATGAGAACAAGGAGAAAAACCCAGGAGTGCTCTCGTATTTGTTTTTGGTTGGGTTTTTTGTTGGATTTGTTTGTTTATTTATTTATTTCACAAGAAGAGCTCCGTACCAAGATTTATTTTGTTGCACCTTATTGCTTCATAAACCAAGGAAGAAAACTAAAAGCACAACAGCCAGGAAGGAAAAATTTTTTTGCAGCTGAGCACATAGACAGAGAACAGATAACAACTAAATGAAGAGGAATCATTTACTTATTTTGAAGGTCTATTAAGACCTCTTTTATAGGCATCACACCAATTTATTTTTTTTTTGTTGCACTGACAAGCACCCCATCTCTTCAGCCTACCGTGCTCTGCCATGAAGCCAGTTCCTGCACTGCAGCATTGAGAAGTAATTATTATCCTTTACTGTGTAATGATTAGTTATTGCACAGGCCACATAGAAGACTTCTGCAGTCGTCATGCCAACTCTCTCCTCTATCCTGATTTAACCCACTCTACTCTGCTGCAACGATCAGCCATGGGGTGTGGGGGGGCATTCAGACTGTGCACATCCCATTCTGATTTCACTGCATCCTGGACACTAAAAGAGCACACGGTCTCACCTAGTGTGTACAGGAACAGGGATTTTAAAGACCATTATCTCTTGCTCAGCCAGAGCTTCCCTGCCATGATCTGAGAGGATTAATATGTATCCTGAGTGCCAGACCTCTTGCTGCTCTACAGTGAACCCCTCTGGCTGCTTAAAGTGCAGCCTCAGAAGGAGCCTAACCCAGTCCTTGTCAGCTGGCAGCACGTTTCCTCTGATACCAGGACTTGGCAAGCTGGGGCTTGATGAGTGTTTAGGAGAGATGCATGAAAAGAGGGGGAGAGGAGCTAAAACAAGGAAGCAACTCACAGAGAACTCAGATGCACTTACTTGCTCTGGTAGGAGCCAAGGTGTCTTTCCAGTTACCTCTCAGCTGCTGCTGCTAGGATCTTAACCTGGCTGTTGGTCCTTTTTGGGGGGAGAATTACTTAGCTAGAAAGTGAGAACATCACTGCCTTTGCTTTAAAGTGGTGGGTACATGCCAGCGGGGAGAGGGGAGAAGGGCTGCCTGTTGTCTGCTCTCCCACTGTTCCTTGAACTCCGATGGGAATTGCACAGCGAGGAAAATGAGAGCTGGTCTTTGCTTAGATAAGCATTCTCCAAGCAAGTTTACAAAATAATGACATAGCTGTTTGTGTTCCTATAGGAAATTATGTACCTGCCATCCCAGCTTTGGCTTCAGTCCTGCAGTCCTGCACGCTGAAGGGTGCAGGACCAGACCCTTTGCAGCTAGCTCAGCTCATGAATAGCTGGGATTTGATACAATACCTATATTTAATGCATTTTTTTCTTTTGTTGCTTGCTGAAATTACTACCCACAGCCCCTCAAGGGGAGAAGAAAAAAAAACCTGCAAAACAGAGCAGATCATGTCATGCAGTTGCTCTTACTGTTATTTATACTATCATCTGCCACACAGTGAGGAATGAAAGACTTAATTGCAGAAATAATCTGAAAATCAAATCATTCTTTCTTTGATGTTTCTTCAAAAAATAGATTTGGCCGATGTTGCTCCACATTTACTTTTTTTTAAATAAACTATCAATTCTGTAATTAAACATCTAACTGAAGGGAGCAATATTTTGCTGAAAACAAGTAAAAGATTTATTATTTTATGGAAAGCAGCACTCTGGTAACCAGAGCTTATGGGAGACATGAGCAAAGGATGGGGAGAGGAGAGAGGAAAGTTTCTCCCTTCAGTCTACATCCAGTAGACTGAAAACAGAGGACTCTTCCATTCAGTTTCTTTCTTTCTTACTACTCTCTCTTCCATACATCTCTCCCTTCCACCATGCACTTCTCATCACTCTTCAAAAGGAGACATCCCAGAGAGTCATCAAATGTCATCATCTGCTGTTTAAGTCTTTGAGTCAATGGGTTACATGATCATCTACAAAACCCCAGTCACACGCAGAGTTACTGTTTTGCTTGGTATCGGACATTCATCGTAGGAGAGCAACACTGTTCTGAACAGTTTGCAATCTGTCTCTTCTGTGGGGGTTGTCTGGTTTTTATCTCTGACCTCTCAGTCTAAGGAAGAGAAGGCAGGACACAAAAAGTTGTCAAGCTATAGGTAAAGAATAGATGTGGGACAAAACCACACAATTGTCTTATATTTCAGCCTGTCACCCTTCCCACTCAGCCTCACTCATGTGGTCATTATAAGCTTGTGCCATCCTCTGGCATAATGGTGAAGAAATTTGTTTGCAAGCAAGTCATCTGATCAGGCTGGTGTGCTGGAGCATAATGCCAACACAAATGGTTATTATGGGGACATAATTAGTAGGCTTCTATACAGGAAAATGGCTGTAAATCATTGATTGCTATTAATCTGAAAGATGTGAGAAAAGTTTTGGCTTTCCAATAGCCTCAAAGACAGTTAGTTGTGTGAAGATGGGCTTTTCTGAGAACAGACATTCCCTCAGTCCTGAGTGACTGGTCACTGGTCTCATCAGACAGCTGATGCTCTCTTTTGCTTTCAGATCATTGAAAATAAAATGACCTATGCTGAACAATCTGTTAATTGTCATTAATTTGTCCACTGGCTATTTTCCCCCTATATTTTGAATTGACCATCTGCAACTGTGCTGGCTAAGCTTAGCAGTCTGATTAATAGTTTTAATGATCATGTCAAGGCCAAGAGATTCTTCTAAGTTTTTCATGTTCAGCATTGAGAATTTAGTATTTTTTGCATGTGACTGTACGCTTCACTCACATGACATAGCTTCCCACCTCTAATTTAATGACCTGATATTTGTAAGCAGAAGCTGAAGGTGCTCTAGATGGTGGGAGAGGCAGATAAGCTGGCCAACAGCTGTTCCCTTTTACTCTAAGAAGGGCTCAAGAGCAGCATAGCTGAGGGGACAGATACCAAACCAGAAAGATTTTGGAGAAAAGACGAGACCAGAGGAGTGGACTGTTCAGCAGAGACTGTATTTACTGTCCCTTTTCCCACATCAGATAATTATTGCAAATCTCTGGTGGCTGACTCCATGCCTCAGCTTGCTCTTGATGATGGTTTGCAGCAGGATCTTTTGGTTCAATACCTCTGAACATAATGTTGGTATGTTATGGTTTAAGGCTAGAGGGGGCATTGTTTTGCATCATTGACTTGTCTTTTTAAAGGGAAAGGTAAGTGCCTTTAAAGAGGCATTGAGGCCAAGTGCAGGTTCACGCTGTGGGTATCTTCGGGGCCCTGGTGGGCAGTACTAGAAACTACCTTTGGGGACATTTTCGTTGCTTACACCAGGACAGCCGTCACACAAGACAGAAACTGTGCTGCATGTCCTCCACCCTGGCAGCAGCACAGGGTTCACTCCACTCCAAAAGTACAAACCTCGTTGCCTGTGTGTGTCCCAAGGGAAAGTGTGTAGTCCCAAGACAGGTCTGGCTTCCCTGAGAAGTTAATTTCTGTCTTGTGGTTTCCTTCACTTCAGCATCTCGCTGCTCCGTCATCCTCTTTCTTGAATGTTTTGGACCTGCAATGCAAGCAAAGGGATTCCAATCTTGGGACATTTCCACTGTTTTAGCACTGCCTTTTTTTGTACCGCCTGCTGTCTCTTCTGCTCACTGTAGGCCAGATGCTGCTGCTCTTTTACTCACTTTGAGTAGTACATTACTATTGAAGAAATGCCCCAGAAATGTTTGCCATATCAACTGCTACATACTGTGAGTGAAGGTCCCCAGGTCTGACACAAAACAAGGACAGAATGAAATGGTATCCAGTCTGAGCAAAGATTGCAAAATCTTTCATGATCTTTCTCACCCACATTTCTTAGCATCTCTTCTCCCACACGTACAACCTGTTCACACATGCTGAAAGTACAGAGTAGCACATTTGAAAATGTTTGCCAGGGATATTTTACTCAGTGTCTTTTATGCTGTTAGGTGGCAGACTACTTACTGAACTAAGCAATGTAATGCACTTTTAAGAAGCATTGGTCAGTCACATGGAAACAAGCATGACCTCCAGTTATACTAATTGTTACGCCTTCCATGGTTAAAACTACTACTGGTATCAGTTCTTATGTGCCTGGGTTTACATTGATTACCAAGTCAGAGCTCAAAGAGGTATCCTTCCACTTGAGAAAAGACTACTGATTGATAAGGAGAGTGCATGATTTTCCCTTGAAGCATGAAATGTAAATAATTACTATATGTCAACATGTATAATTACTGTACTCTTGGGTAGGGGCATCAGTGATCTCTGCCTACATAGAGATTCTTATGTTTCAAAAATATTTCAGACTCTTATATAAAAGAACAACCAAAAAGAGCATGGGGTAAGCACAGGGCACCAGGAACCTGTAAATAGGCAGAGAAGTGTCTCGGGTAGCACCGTTAGAGAAATTTTGTTTGAGGCGTCACTTCTAAAGAGTCTGTTCTTCATTTGGTGCACCTTGTTAGCAAAGCAGAGCTTATAAAAATTAATTTCCCTGCTTCAGAGTAAACAAAGGCAGAAGGAAGAATAAATGGCTTCTGTCTAGTCTTATGTTGATGCCAAGGGGACCAGAAACCAGATGTCCCAACTCTGAATTCAGCACCATGCTCATATTATTGGACCATCATTTTACATGGAGCTTTTCTCTCTCTTTTTTTTTTTTTTTTTTTTTTGGTATTTGTTCACGTCGGCCAGGACTGAAGGAAAATATTATGTATAATTACAGAGCTAGACAGGCTAAAACGTCGCCCATCAGAACCCTTTAATCTCTGGTATTATTCTCTGTTCTTTCTTACCCTCATGTCAGTGCTGCCTCTCGCTCCACCTCGAATCCTTAACTCCTCCTTCCTCTGACAGGATACAATAGCCAGAGCAGTATAAATCAAAGCCTAGAATCAGGAAAATTAGAATAGATTGGAAGTGCCAGTTCCTCAAGAAGGAAAAGAAAGAAACAAGACCGCAGGAGATCAGAAGAGTGATTGCAGCTTCATTACGAGGGCCGTTGTACCATCGGAACAGGTTATTGCCTGTCACAAGCTGTTTTTATTTTCCAGCTCCTGACTGGTGCAAAGCTTGATCTGAAATAAATGCCATCTATTCACTTGCTTTATAAATCTCCTCACTGTACTTATATTTAATGTTTACAGGTCTTCATATTTTTCAAGAAAAATACAACTTTATACTTGTGGTATAAAGTAAAGCAGCAGGAAGGAGGTTGGGGGCTACATAGGAACTCTTACTGGTCCATGCTGAGGTGGGACTGAGAGGGAATGAACTCAGCTGTGTCAAAAGGCAAGATAAACCATGGTGGGACTTCCATGCAGTGCACTCTCAATGTAAACTCTTTCCTTAATCTGTGTCAGGTTCAGACACTAAAAACAAATCATATCAGTGGTCAAAATACTCCAGTACTGAATTTTTAAAGATATCTTCCATGAATTTACTTAGCAGTTAAAAAAAAACAAACAACTTCTTCCCAGCAATTCCATAATATCAAGTTTTTGATAACAGAAGGATTTCAGCAGCATGTCCTTGGGAGTTTCAGATTTCAAGAGACCAGTAAAAAAATACCTGGAGCAGAAAGAGGTAAAATAAAGATGGTCGCTGCCTGAATGCCAGCCCTTTCTCTGCTAAGAACCTTCATTGAGAGAAGATCTCCATGCTGCTTTTTGCTTTGGGCAAAAAAAAAAAGGAAAAAAATCTCTTCAGGATAAAGATATTTTAATTTAAAAACCTATGTGTAAAACAATAACCGATCTTTATATTAGCAACAGCTATAATTGTTAGACCTGCTACTTACACAGGCAGCACAGTATACCTGTGCATGTTATTTAGAAGTGGCATTTGGTGGTAACTGTAGCAACATTTGCAGTATAGCTCATGAATTACTGTGAAGGCTTATTCTCCCTATGCTCTGTAAAGAGTAAAGTGCTTTGGGTTATACTTTGTGAGCAGCTGCAGCCTTTAAATCAGCCTCAGTGTCCTCCGCCTGAGGTAGAGTGGGTGTTTTTCTCCTGTTGGCAGAGTTTTGAAACTGTCACTCTCACAAGTGGTCCCTCAGGTGTAGGTAGGAGATTTGCATGAGTACCGGTGGCTTGTTTAAGCAAGGACTGCAAAACTAGGCTCCTTAACTAGGAATGAGGAGCACTCTTTGGGTGAACAACGACTGTCTCCAAACAGTGAGGGGGTGACCCAGCTCTGCTTTCCTGCCTGTGTGTTGTAACTCTGTGGAGGAAGGCTGCTAATGACATGGCGCAGGATTTATTATTTTTAGAAAATGCAGAATGTAAGTGTACATATACAAGCATGAGAAAATCTGCTAGTATTCCATATCGGCTCACTGTAAAAGTGGGTAATGAACATACTGGTTAGGTTAGTTATGCATCAGTTATGCATTCACTGCTGCTGAAGTTTTGTCCCCTGATCCCATTAATCATAATGTTTTTAGTACATAGCTAGTCTTGGAAGACAAAATGTTCACTCCATGTTTTACAATAGATTGTTTGAGACCAGAATGATCTTACTTTGGTACTTCAATGAAGTGTCACAGTGTTGCTTTAGGTTAACATGTCATTGACTGGGTAATTGTCCTGAATGGACTAGTCTAAGTTGAAAGCTCATGGCAGCAATGGGAGGTAAAAAATTTGTCAGGTTTGTTTCATGTACCTGTTTTTCACCTGAGATGCATTTTCACTCTCTACATGGAATTGAAGAGTAAGATTTCAGCTATGCTTACCTCTACTGACTGTCCAGATTTAGGACTAAATATTACCATTTTAGTTAATTTTTTGTCCCTTTCTCTTTATAGACTCTGAGCTAACACCACAGTTGCAAGGAGCTTCCCATTTCAGACTCAATCTGAATTGAGTCTCAATTTTTTAAACAATTTACCTCTTTCATTTTCAGTCATTACAATGTTTCTTTATGCATTAAACTTCCTTATTAGTATATGTAATATAGAATTATTGCTGTTTATAATGAAATTAAGTATTTTAGAGCAGAGGGGTTTTATTTCTTTTCAGATGTAGTAATTTCCTATGTATAAGCACTAGAAAATACCTAATAGGAGAGGAAGATAAAAAATAAACAGCTCAAGCTGCTAGTAACTGTCATTTATTTGTATTAAAAAACAATGAATGCCAAAAAATACAGAAACTCAAGAAAGTAATTTCTTTAATGTATTTATTAAAGACTTCTCCTCAGTAAAATATTTGATTTTCTATTAGCTAAAAATTCTACTAGAAAATATCTGCCTGGATAAAAAAAAAAAAAAAAAAAAAAAACAACCAACTAATTTCTTCATTAGAAATTCAAAACAATGCATTTTCTCAGTTTTTGGCCAGCTCACTGAATTGTTTGCTTTTAAATTCTTTTATTTTTAAACAAAATTTTAAAAACCTTGCTGATCTTTTTTGCTTAACATTGGAGAGGTGACAGTGCCAGCTCAGCAGTGTGCAAGGTATATGTGGAGAAACCAAATACAATGCCAGAGCAAATTAGTGGAGGCAAAGAAGACGACAATAAGAACATCTATGCCTTGGGAAATAAGGGTAATTTTAGAAAAATATATTTGTTACTACTGTGATATAGCCCATTAAATTATAAGGTTGGGACCCAAAAGCTTGGTATTTTTCTTGAGTAAAATAGAGTATGTATTTTATTTGACTGGATCCATTTACATTTGGAATGCCTTGCAGTTTCTTATACAATAGGTAATTTAATCTTTTTTTTTTTTGTGAATAGGCTACTATGAGAATTTCTTAGAATGGACTGCATCAATTTGCTACAAATACATTTTCTGAACCTGAACACACTTTTGCATGTCTAACTTTGAACAGAAATACTTTTTTGTGCTTTCTGTGGGACTGTCCATGTGTTTGGGCAAAGTGGGTATGTATGAGCTTGTAAGTAACCCTTGTTCCATCTTTTCCTGCTGAAAGTCCTGCAGGGTGAGCACCTTTCTATCAATATCACCATAAAACATAAGTACTTGTGTAGGATGAAGTATGGTCACAGTTTGTGATTGCCTTACTATATCAGGGCTTTGACTACCAGGCAATTGCATTGCAGATTAATGTTCTTCAGATTGTCACCTGGTTCAGTTTCTTTCACCAGATGGAAACCTGGAGGAGGTGGCAGTGTTTTGGGGTTGTTACTTTCTTCCAGTAAGTTTTCCCTTTCCACATGAGCACTAGCATGTATAGACACCTGCTTATATTCTGCTAAATTTAAACAACATACATACTCAACTGATATTCTGCAATGGGTTTCCTGTGGGTGATGTATTTTGGACAGAGAGACTAGTGAATACAGGACAAAATAGAGCAGTCTGACAAACCATCACCCGTACCAAAGCTGGTAGGAGCGCGTGGGTGGGCAGGTGTGTGGCAGACTGTGGGACATGCCCGCCTTGGTGTAGGCATGAAGGTGCGAGGAGCACTTGAGGTGTGGAGGGATCTGACGGTGCTGGAAAGTGACATTTTGACCAATAGTCAGGGAGAAATGGGACAAAATAAAAGGAATTGCGGTCTTAGACCAATACCAGCAGGAGCACACACCATTGCAAAAGCCAGAGAGAACAGACCATAGAGCTGGAGAGAATAATGCTGAGACAACGTTTTTTTTGGCTAGACAAAAGCCAAAGCCACCCCATGGGGAGGGAAGGATAAGATCCTACTAATGATGTTGCTGTTTTATGGTTTCTACTACTCACTGGCTCTGGAATAGCAGGTGGGAGCAAGGTGGAAGTGAGAGAGAGCCTGAAACAATGAACTCTGCTTCTTCAGGAAATAACTCAGTCTCAAAATCTATTTTTTGTTTGCAGCTGAAAGAAAATCATTATAGGATCTGGAGGAGGTGACCCATACATATATAAAAAATTATACCTCCGCAAAAGTTATCTAGCTTACACTATTTTTTAAACATTATTCCAAACCAATTAATTATACCTCCCCATTCTGAGCTGAAATGAGTAACTGACACCTTTCTTATTTTTATTGTATGTAAAAATGTACGGGAAAATAAATAAAAACATCTAAAAGCTTCCCGATATCTGGCCATAGAGAATGTAATTTAAAGACGAAGGAATTATTTAAGAAGACACAGTTTGAGATAACCACTGTATCCCTCTGACAAAACACAGGCAAACCAGTTGAGTGGGAAATGAATGATGTTAGCAAACTGTGCTCATTTTTTTAGATAAACAGATTAGGGATGGAACCATCCCAGTGCTTTGGGCCAAACTCTGATTTGCCTCTTAAACTCTGTTTAGCTGTCAGTTGTTCCTTCTTCAGCTATCTTCCTCTCCACCCCATTTTTCTTTAAACTAGCCTACATTTTTGGCTGGTGTTCAAAAGGAGGTTGTATATATTGCTTAATTTACTAGAGTTTGCCTTTTTTTTTCTTTCTTTTTCATGTCTTTCTTTTGTTACATTTCTGGCTTATGTTTCTTTTCTATCCTTCTTTTTTCATTTTTCAGGAGCTTTTTCTTACACTCACACACAGGGATTTTTCCACCTTCTTCCTGCCTCTGCTTTCGCTTCTCCACTTTCTTACCTCATATCTTATTCATAGAATCATAGAATCATAGAATCATTAAGGTTGGAAAAGACCTCTAAGATCATCGAGTCCAACCATCAACCCAGTACAAATGCCCACTAAACCATGTCCCGAAGCACCTCATCCACACGTTTTTTGAACACCTCCAGGGATGGTGACTCCACCACTTCCCTGGGCAGCCTGTTCCAATGCCTGACTACCCTTTCAGTGAAGAAATTTTTCCTAATATCCAATCTAAACTTCCCCTGGCGCAACTTGAGGCCATTTCCTCTCGTCCTATCACTTGTTACTTGGGAGAAGAGACCAGCACCCATCTCTCTACAGCCTCCTTTCAGATAGTTGTAGAGAGCGATAAGGTCTCCCCTCAGCCTCCTCTTCTCTAGGCTAAACAACCCCAGCTCCCTCAGCCGCTCCTCATAAGACCTGTTCTCTAGACCCTTCACCAGCCTCGTCGCCCGTCTCTGTACACGCTCCAGCACCTCAATGTCCTTCTTGTAGTGAGGGGCCCAAAACTGAACACAGTATTCGAGGTGCGGCCTCACCAGTGCCGAGTACAGGGGCACGATCACCTCCCTACTCCTGCTGGCCACACTATTCCTGATACAGGCCAGGATGCCGTTGGCCTTCTTGGCCACCTGGGCACACTGCCGGCTCATGTTCAGCCGGCTGTTGACCAGCACCCTCAGGTCCTTTTCCGCCGGGCAGCTTTCCAGCCACTCTTCCCCAAGCCTGTAGCGTTGCCTGGGGTTGTTGTGAGCGAAGTGCAGGACCCGGCACTTGGCCTTGTTGAACCTCATGCAATTGGCCTCGGCCCATCGATCCAGCCTGTCCAGATCCCTCTGCAGAGCCTTCCTACCCTCAGGCAGATCAACACTCCCGCCCAGCTTGGTGTCATCTGCGAACTTACTGAGGGTGCACTCGATCCCCTCGTCCAGATCATTGATAAAGATATTAAACAAGACCGGCCCCAAAACTGAGCCCTGGGGAACACCGCTCGTGACCAGCCGCCAACCGGATTTGACTCCATTCACCACAACTCTCTGGGCTCGGCCGTCCAGCCAGTTTTTTACCCAGCTAAGAGTACACCCGTCCAAGCCATGAGCTGCCAGCTTCTCCAGGAGAATGCTGTGGGAGACGGTGTCAAAGGCTTTGCTGAAGTCCAGGTAGACCACATCCACAGCCTTCCCCTCATCCACTAGGCGGGTCACCCGGTCGTAGAAGGAGATCAGGTTGGTCAAGCAGGACCTGCCCTTCATGAACCCATGCTGGCTGGGTCCGATCCCCCGGTTGTCCCGCACCTGCCTCGTGAGCGCCCTCAAGATGAACCGCTCCATGATCTTCCCCGTAGATTCCCTATAGATGTACAGTCATCTGTAGTGATTTTGCAGAGTGAATGAGATGGCACAATTCTGTTCTCCGATCCTTTGCAAGCTATCAGTGTCACAGAGGGAATCCTAAAACCAAGTGAAGTAGCTAGGATTTGGTTCACAAATCTGGGACTTGTTTTTTATTTTACTTTTAATATATACTCTTGAAAGTACAATACAAACTTCATTTTCATTTTCTGGCTCTCCTTTTTTCTACCGGCATTGAGGGTTTCAGTATTCCAGCTCCTGTCACACAGGGTGACTGAAACAGACCTATCCCAGGATTATTTATGTCTTGGTTTTCAGCAAAGCTGCACCAGCTTTGTACATTATACTATGACCTTCCATCATACCCACAGGTAGATGCTGGCAAAGAGAGTCCAGCCTCAAACCCATTGACATTACTCACCTCCACAGTGCTTAGAGCAGGCTCACCCCAGCATTTGTACAGCAGAAGTCGTGTGCAGTCGTGGCAGTTTCTGTCGGAGCACTTGCATTTGTATTTCTTTTAGAAATATCTGGATACAAGAAAAGAGTAAAATCTGTCTCCATCATGCTGTCAGCTAACAGTAACAGCAATTATTTCAGGGGCATCAGATGCCAGATGAACAACCTTTTCCTGCCTGTTCCACCACCCTTACACCTGCAGAGAACAACCTGCCAGCAGTGACCACAATTGCAATAATATAATAAACACTAAATTAGACAGACTGGCAATTGCAAGCCAGAGGGACTTCAAAGGTCTTCTACATTAAGCACTTCATAATGAGCCCTGAAGAGCGCCAGTGCCTGGAACAGAAGTGGGAGCATACATGTGTCTGCTCCAATCATGCCATATTACCTTAGCAGAGCTTTTGAGTCCAGGGTATTTCCAGGCTCTCTGGACTGCCCAGATGTATTATACCCACCTGATACTGCCTCTGTGATTGTCTCGATGTTAGCCTGCTTAGATCAGTGACCTGACTGCTCAGAATGCACTGCAGCAGAGATGGCAGAGGATGACTTCTGCCCGGTCACGGTCCGCTGGGGTGAAGAGAACCATCTTTCAGCTGTGGATATGGGAGAGAAATTCTTCTCAAAGCCCAGGCTGCTCTGGAAATGAAAGAGATCACAGTTCTATTCTTTATGTTTTTACCTATTGTAATCTTCATGTTCTTTACAGCAAAAGATATTTTTTTCTGTGTATTTATAAGCAGATTAAAAAACAAAATGAAACAAAAAACCACACAAAGAAACCCTTGCTCCTTATTCTTTCTTTCTCCTTTCCTCTTCCCATTTTTATTCTGCATATACGTATGGATTTTCTTCAAGTTTTACTGAAGAAGCTCCTAGAAGGCTTAGGAGAAGTACAAAGATTAATCTTAAAGCCCTGCTTGCTGTTCACTTAGTGGTGTTCTGCAGAAGAAGAATTATCCTTGTTAATACTAATATTTGAATAAAAATCTTTTTGTCATCCATGGCTGCTTGCAGCTAGCATCTTTTTATCCAAGAACAGTGGGAACAAGTTTTCCAGTTCACCCTGGAACTATTTAGGAAGTAGTTTGATCTTTTGATTGGAGAAGGAAAATAGTTCACAAGATAACTGGAGTCCTTGGGCAATATAAACACCTACGTAGATTTACAGAGAGCCCTCTACTGTGGAGAATAGCTTTGTGGTATGTTGGGAAATTACCTGACAGCTGGTAAATGGCGCTTCTGTGTGACACATTACCCTGCTGTTTATTAAAGCAAAAAGTCCAGAAAATGACTTAAAGCCTGGGATAGCAAAAAGCCCCGTAAGAGCAAGAATAACCAAAATACCTTTAAAGAGTCTCTTGTTCCAGGATATTAYCCTGAGGTTGCTTGCTGTCCACTACCTGCTTTCTGACAAGATGCAAAATATTTCATGGTACTGCTTAACTAACTCTGTGCAATGCAGTTGTTCTAGGAATTAACATGACAATGGCAGAAACAATGAACATCTGCTCTGTTTTTTATGTTGGTGCACACTGAGCTGAGTTGCATTCTGAATTTCTCAGTGATATCCTGTACTCTACCAGGCTGTTCTACCCAGTTACCTCTGATATGCACAGCAGCCTGTTCCAAAAATATGATATTTCTTGGGAGCTTCAGCAGTCAGAGAGGAAATCAGGTTTCAATCCATTTAACTGGGAAAAAACAATTCTTCTAAAACAATGTTTCAACTGGTAGGAAGAAGAATCATCATTTTCTGAAAGCAAAAAGTAATAAATGGCTCATCTTCCAGGGTTTTGTTCTGTTGTTGCTGGGTTTTTTTCTTTTTGTCCTGCAACACATCACAGACCTTTAATGTAATTTTGTTTTCTCCATTTTAATCAGTTTATCCTTTAACTATGACATTTCTCTGCCTGCCTGTCTTTTCCTTTTAGCTTTTAGACAAAATTATTACAAACTAGGAAACACAAAAGAAAAACATACCAAGCCAAAGTTGGATTTCCAATTAAGCCTCCAAACAAGACCACTTCTAAATGAGAACAACCTGCTGGGGATATTTATGTTTTGAAAGAGCAACTTTCCGTTTAAATAAACGTCTAATTTTCTCTTTAGTTTGGTCAGTATCATTAACGAGAAAAAAGATCATTGTACTCTACATATCCATTTTTAATTTAATGCATTCTGTAGTAAGCAGCATATGATTTTTACTGGGTAGGACTGCTGCCCCTTGGATTGTTCTTTCTGCTTTAATAAGTGTTCTTTCTCTTTGCCACCTGTCATGAATGATGTGTAGCAGACTTATAGAAATTAGGAGCTTTCAGACACTGCCAAAGCAGCACGCCCCCCTGAAAATTAACCTAATTTCCTGAGCTTGGCATTACAGCAGAATCACAAGGCTGTGACACAAGAGTGTGATATGTGTTCTCTTACCTTCTTCTCACTCTAACCAATTTCTTCCTGGCATCATGACTGTTTGCCCAGATAAATAAACAAGCAAGCAAACAAACATCAAAAGTAGCATAAGAAACAAAACTCCAAAGCCATTAATCAAAATCCTACTGTTAAATCCACTTGCTCTTCAGGTAAGATCATGTCTTTCTATAAAAGGTAGTGTTGAATTCTTAATAGGTCAGGACCCTTGTGAAAATGCTGTTTTTTCTGAGACCACTGTTATGTTCCTGTGAAAAATTGTCCTCTACATGTGAGGATTGATGTCCTACCTAAAACACAGTTATGAAACACACTATTTCTACAACAGCATTATGAAAAAGAACTACTTCTGACAGGCCCAAGTTTTTGATAGTGTAATGGATAGAGCGCAGTTTGTTAAAATACCATGTGGCTAGCTCGAATCCAAAGTTTAACCTTTTAGCATATAAAATGGCTTGTGCCGTGCTTAAGATTTTTCTGTACATGCGTGGCTCTTTCTCTGGCATTAAGGAAATGACTAGCACATTGAGGAGTGAGCTGGCAAGGAGTTAAAAATCTTAATGTGAAAGATAATCTCTCTTGAAAATGCCGGGGACACCAGGGTGTTCCTTGTCGCACTTGATCAAGATAAAACATCCCATGTTTCTCACAGCAGAAGCTAAACTCATCAAAGAGGCAAGTTTTTGTAGCCGGCTCCCTGCAGGCTATTTGTTTACAATATGTAATAATACAGCTCTTAGGAGTCTTTTTCAAAGAATTGTCTGATTTAAATCCCTAAAGGAAATGACCACCCACGGGCTGGGGTAGACTTGCCTCTTAGATGCAAACAGGTAGTCTCTTATTTTGCAAACAAATTCCTCTAGTGGTTGAAGCCTCTGATTTTCCTGTGGATAACTATCAGGCTGGTAATATTTTAGAATACTGCTCTATGTAAAACTCTTCAGGATCCACATTCTCTTCTCTCCTTTTATGGATACATCTGATGAGCAATTGTTTCACAATGATGATATCTTTAATTACACATCCTAGCGTGGATTAAATTATTCCAGACCTCTCTTTTCTCTTGGTTTCTGCCACAGTGTTACTAGATAGCTGCTTGGTTTTGTAAGAAAATTAAAGCAATTGTAGTAAACCTTTCATCATTTCAGTATTGGTTATAGCTGTTTGATGGAAGAGGGCATGTGGCAGTATTTGGGGACAGGCAGTTTGCATGGTCAGTTGCTAAGATATTGGATAATGTCAAAATCATGTCTGAAATGATGGATTGTGCTGTCCCTTAAAAAGATTTTAGCTGCATGTTGGTCTTTATTTGTCTTCAGAAAAATGCTGGCCCTTAGAAGAATCATTTCATTTTTGACATAGTGCAAAAACTATATGACTCAGCAGAGTGAAATGCCCTCTAGATACAATATCCATCAGCAACTATTCATTAGTTCAATAGTACACAGTACACAGTACACATCAAATCAGTTCTGCCTGGTTTTGCCCATTAGGTAGAAATCTCAGATCACAAGCAGCTGTCATGGGTCACATCTTGTTTCCACAGAGGTCAAAGTAGATCTCCTTTTGCTTCTGGTCATCACAAAACTTCACCTTATGCCTTTGTGGACAGATAGTATTAGACAGTATCTTACCCCAAATTAAAATGAACCAGCAGAGACACACCCCCAGAGCTCCTAAGAGATAAGGGACTTTTAATTGTGTGAGAAGGCTGTACCTTTATAAAACAAGTATCTGTCTTGATCAAGTTCTCCACAGAAATTAGTGGAAATTTTTTATTCAAGTTCACTCAGCCAAGATTCCACCCTGGTAAAAATTTTAAACAAATACCAATCAATTTCTTTGACATGTCCCTTTGACTAGTAACTTTACATAGGCAGGAAAAGCCTTAACTTGGCAGGACTTTCATCTCATACGTATGACTGCCACCCAGGAACTTTCACTTCTGCGATGATTATAAAAACTACTATCTAACCAGAGCTTTCATGTTGTCTGTGCTGCATTCCCTCATGTTACTAGCAACAATTACAGAAAAGTCTTCAGTAGCATTTTAGGGAAGCCTGTGAGGCTGATTTTCTGACATTTTGGGAATCTTTTGCTGTCATAGCCTTCAGCTGGAGCTGCTAGAGCTCAACACTTCCACAAATCATGTTAGATTCTCCATTATGTTTAGTTGGATGCTACTGGAAATGCTTTACATTTTCATGTTATCTATCACCGTTAGGGAGTAACAAAATATATTACCAATTGATTGGACTTCAGTACACTGAAAACTCCCCACTGCATTTTGTTCAGTACACTTCTGGGATGAAACATGCCAGCTGGTTTAGAGTATTTAGCAGAATTACATCTTACAAAAGGATAGAAAATAGAGTATGGTATCCCATTGCAATGCCAGGTAGAATTTTAAATATTGGAATTTAATTACCCAAGTCGTATTAGGGTAGTACTTCTCTATAGCTCCTTTAATCCAGCTCGTTATCATTTGAGAGAAGAGACTTCCGAGTCAAGCACAATTGCTGGTAATTAACTGCTGGGGATACCAGTGGTCTCTGGAGGCAGTTTTATCCAGCCCTTGTAGTGTTGAAAGAGAAAGACCCAAAACCAGAACCGTTTAAAGGAACAAGTGAGGAATAAAAGAAAGTCTACTTTGAGGAATGTCTTTCACATGACTTCAAATCGATCACTGAAAGACTTTGCAATAACATACAGCTGAGGCCTAGTATTTTGCAGACAATAATATTTTGCAACATTATAACAGTAAATCTGAACTCTTTACTCCAAACCAAAAACCACTAACAGAATTCATGGGTTTTGGAAGGAATATACTCTCTCAAAACTCCTCTTTGCCTTCTGAGGAGAGAAGAAATCACAGAGACGAGGTTATCTTTTGAGATCTTCAAAAGAGCTTTGTYCCCTTCTCCATAGCAGCAAATTCTGCTTAGTATTGAAGATGGACAGTGATCAGTCAGACAGCAGTCACTATGTATAATTAGGCATGTTAAAGAATCTTGGAGCAGATCCCCAACCAGGATGTTTGACACAAACAGAAACAAACTAAATATTTTCTGTATTCCATTACCAAGGAAGAACATTTCAAGCTTTTTATTGGTACATTTATCAGTCTGCTCTGTTGTTGACAGTCAGGAAGTTCTTAAGAAACTTTCTCTGGTGATGCACTGGAATTTACTGTTACAGTGATAATATCATAAGGGAGAGTAACTGAATGCAACATCAATTACCTTTCCACAGTACTAAGGCATCTTGCTGTCAGTCATCACTGCAGCATATTTGAAGTATAGGTTTACAGTCCTACAAGAGCAGTGAAGGAGGCAGGAGAGGTAAGCGAAAATGAGAAGAGTATTGGAAGGGGGGACTACAAATTTAATCTTAATCTGTTTTTCACCTTCCCTAGTAACTTATGGCAGCTCCCTATCCCCATTCTTTAAAGATTTTCTCATGCCAATTGCTTTAGTAAAACTTTGTTCAGATTCATGTTTGTTGGTAATGAAACAGAGAACAATAAATCTACAATGCCATTACACAGTAAAGTGATCAAAGAGCTGCTGATGCCTTGTAGGAATCTTTCAGAAACACAGTCTTGTAATTTAGTTGATCTAACAGATATACGGTGTCTTCTGTTTATTTTTTCCTTACAGTTAGATTCTGCCACATTTTTTCATTCTGAGAAGAGCTATTCTTCCCATCAGACTTACATGTTTCTGTGGGTTTACTCAGCAGCAGTCTATATATTCCAATTGGGCTACTTGAAGAAAAATGCCTTAGTAAGCAGGAATGCCATGCATTTCCATACAGCAACTCAGGAAGTAATGGACTATTCACTATATAAACTGAGTATATGTCATCAACATAATTTGGATTACTGTGCATATGTTTGCTTGAAATTACTATTGGCAAGTGCACGAAAGCAAGGAATAAGAGTTCATTTGTTCTTTCTGTTTATATTCATTATTTGCCCCTGTTGTGACATCATAAGCAACTCTGCTGCAACTAAAGTTAATGGCACAAACAGCCTTGTAGTTTCAAATGAAGAGTACACAGCAAGAACAGATATACATCCTTAAAAACCTTCAGCTTTAGCTCATGTATTTCATCTCTCAGCAAATACTCATTGCAATACACTGCAGAAGAAAATAAGCACCAAACACATCCATTGTAGAAACCAGAAATTTCTTCAAATCAAATACTTTAAAGACAACCATGTGAAGCATCTTTATAGGGATGCACTGCAAGTTGCAGCAATGATTTCTTTGCCTTAAGTAGAACTTATCGTGATACAGTGTAGTTTTCAAAACTGAATTGTCACTTGCACATCTTTATATATTTTTAGAAATATGTATCATATATATCAATACTAAATGTTAGATCCTGCTTTCTTGTCATGATAATGATGTAACATCCTTTTCTACAGTGCTAGAAAAAGGGAGGATTAGAGAGTAACTTTTACTATGCTGTTGAACAGGAGCCTAAATGGGTGCAAGGTTTCCTCTTAAGCTTTTCCTGAGTTATCCAGGCTTTTAGAGTGAGCTGGCTGTGTGTGCTTCTTCCATGTGACAGGTTGGTGGGGCATGCGTGGGGAGACTTTTCTCTATGACTTCTCTACCCACCAGGAAATGCTGTCATGTGTTGCCGTTATATATCAGTAGTGAATAATTACTGCTTTCTTCCCCCCAAAAAAGAAAAAAAGATGATTCGGGTCACAGAAAAATGAATGGCCAACCTACCTGACAACTTACAGTTATAAGGGCTTTCTAGTGCCTGCTTTTCTATGTGTAGTTGACTTGTTTGTGTACAGCTGCATAATTTATCATAAGTCTATCTCTCAAGGTTTGCCTCTCCACTCATGTATCCATAACCTCAGAAGATATCTGTGAGGCATGAAGTCTCCAGCAATTATCCCTTGGGGTGATTTTTTTTTTCCTTTTTTTGCATTATCTTTCACACATTAAAAAAAAAAAAAAAAAAACAAATTTTCTCAAATTTCTTAATATCATCCAGTTGAGAAAAAGGAAAAAAAAAAAAAAAAGAGAGACAAGCACAGCTTAAACAGACTGCCTTTGCACAGGCACTGAACAATTAAGAAACCTAGGCTGCAAATCAGTAGAGGAGATGAGTTCCAAAATAGATGCCTATTTGTTCAAAATGTCTTGCTATCACTCCCCAGTGGAGCAAGCTAAAGGCTCTTGCCAAGAGTGTATCGTCACCACACAATTTAATCAACATATTGGTCAGCTGTTTGCATAAAACAGTAATATGGCATTTAGTCTTTCTGTGGACCTCAGCATACCCATCTGTAAAATGCATAGCATGTTGTGAAATTAATATAATACCTTGCAGGGGTTTTGTAAAGCTAAGCTAATTAATGTCAAGCAGTCGGCTGAAATTTGCTCTTTAAGTGAAATTAATTTATCTAAACCTTCACAGGAAGAAGCTTTCTTAATACATTTTCATAAAGCTCCTATAGCCATCATGCTGACCATTTATTATTTATACATCAAAACCAAACCATAGGAGAGAAATGGGCAAGCCAGAAAGCTTGAAAATAATAGCCATAGGTTGTAAGAAAGGTCTCATTAGGGACACAAAAGTGAAGTACAGAGTCAGGGGAACCAAAGAACAGTTTATGACATGATACTTGCATATTTGGCAATGGTAGGAAATGATATTGGAAGATCATCATCACCCTGCCATAGCATCTAATCTTCCTTGGACATAAGCTTGTGATTTGGGGTTGGAAAGACTCTTGTTTAGCAGGTAGAAAGACAATCCAGAATATCACCATCTTTGAGAAATACTGAGAAACCTCCTTCTTTATAGAACTTTCTTGGCCAACCAAGAATACCTTTCATAATAATTTCTCACTTCCTTCACCATCCTTGCAAAACAGATAAACTTATTCATAGCTGGTTAGGAAGTGAAAGGAATCAGAGATTTTGTAATTCCTGCTGGGGGTCTCCGCCTTGATACTCTTAATTTATACAGAAGCTACTGAGTATGGAAGGTGTAAAGTGACTGCCACTTATCAAATGCTGAAATGAAAGGCGTGTGTCACCTCTTATCCATGTGTATTAAACTGTACAATGGTGGAAAAGGGGTAGTAAAAAAGACAAAGGAACTTGCCTGTCATAGAAGAAGTGGTAAAGGATTCAGCAATTACTGGACTGTTCAATGCACTGAGGATGAAGAGGAGCTCTCCCACCCACTGGAGGCAGTGCTGTCTTCATACGTTCATGATTCGACACCATGGATCTCCAGGTGGGTCAAGATTATAGAGATACACCAACCTGGAGGACTCCATGCTGTTGAGCTGTTCATGAGCAGCGGAACCCAATAAACTCTTCTCAGCTACCAGGTTATTTTCCCTGTCTGCCTCTGGAGCTCTTCTGACTGCATTGTCTGCGCTCACTTTGGAGGAAATTACCCATGGAGAAAACAAAAACCTTCCACAACTGACAAGAAGGAGCAAACCATCTCTCTGTTGGGGACTAAAGCACAATCAATACTGATACACAGCTAAGGAGATTTCCAGGTTGTTACCAGGTGTGTACATGTGCGTGCATGTATGTGTGTACTTGCTTCTGCAGTGGATTTTCTTACATCTTTCTGTGAATGTTGTAAATTTCCATTCATTGTCACAAGGAGAGGCTGAATGGGCAAATGATGTCCTCTGTGAAGCAGTTAAAATATTAAGTGGATAGCTATCTAAAGCAAAGAAATCAGGCGTGTTGTGAAAGGGTATGCCTACACTGTCAAAAATTTATGGGTATGAGCCCATTCTCGAACCCATACCTGCCTTCCATCCATAGTGATTACCTGCAGGGGTGTTAACAGCTCTGGATTTAAGTTATTCTATGATTTTTCTGAGAGAGGAGAGCCAGAGCCCATTCCCAGCCTCTGCATGAACCCAAACTCTTGTTTAAGTGATATAGACAGACCAGGCTGTGGTGGGGCGGAGCATGTTACACTCCCACAACATCAGCAGATATGTGAAGTACAGCTTTTTCTATGTATAGTGTGGACATTTGAGCTATAAATACCAGTGTGGATGGAAAGCTTTGAGGTCATGGGGAATGGCATCCTTACATCCACTTTTGAGCCGTCTTTTCACTTGGAAGTGTAGACATACCTATAGAGGATCATGTCTTCTGCATGATAGTAAGTATTTATATGCATTAGTATAATTCAATATTGAGTCCTCTGTTGTTCACTTGGGTAAAGGCAAGTCTTATCATACTGGAAGAAGGGAACTACCTCGGACCAGAAGACAGCAGCTCAGGTCAAAGATCTTGGTGCTGTTGGGTCACTCACTTCTTGTTGCACCTGAGAGCACTAAGGCTTTTCAAGGAGGTTGACAATGAACTATTGCGAATCAGTTTTGCTCTCAGGAATTGTCAGTGGTAAAGCTTAGGCCATTGCTTACTGGACTTATTTACATTTTTTATTTACTATACAGGATTTCTATTTGAGGGTTGAGTAGGAGATTGGAAGAGAATAGACGTGAGCAAGAACTCTATAAAGCAGGATATATCCTTATGCATGCTGCACTGAACTATAATTTAAATATATCTGGCCTGCCACTGATGAGCAATTTAAAAGTGATGGAATTTTCACAGACCTCTTTTGCTTTCCGTAAGGCTTTTCTCTTTTCTTTAGGAAAAAAAAAAAAATGAAAAGAGAGAAAGAGAGAGAAAGAATTCTTTGGGAGATAAAATGACTTTTGGAGATGAGCAATGCATCTGTATCATACAGTGTTGATTGTGACGTGGCTGTGAGTTACATGGAATTACAAGTTCCCTTGCTCTCTGTTTCGCTAGGGCTGTTCCATGTGTTACGAATTGATATGGGACCCACATCTGAGTGGCCATTTGTTTTATTCTTTTACCCAAGCCCTTAAAGTTGTTGGTAAGAATTGGGAAGAGGAGGGAGCTAATAACCAGGGAGAGAGGACACAGTGTATTACTCACTCTCAAGTGCCCTACGAGCATACTGCTGAGCTGATATGGGGGTAACAGCCCTTTCCAAAGCAATCTGCAGTAGTGCCACCTGCCAGCAGCAGACGGAGAGCAAGAAAGCACACGGGGTGTCATTTTTTTGCTGGTGACCTAGTGTCATAAAAGAAACTTTTTGGATTCCAAAGTGGCCAAGAGTCACCAGATCATTGTTACTAAGCAAAATATTTTTAATCAGGAACAAATGAATGCTCCCCATTATTCAAAAGAGCTTTGTGATGTAGTGTGTTAAATTCTGGCTGTGTGAGTGGATTGTGCTCAAGCAGATCCCTGACGTTTTTGAAAATAATGTTCACACAGTAATATATCTTTCATTGTCCTCAAACAACTCCTGGAGCAGAGCGGGACCTTGCTGAGGCAGAGGGGCTCAGATCTCTCTGTACCCATCTGTCTAGATGTGCCTGGAGAGAGTAGGGTGTAATCATTGTCTCTGTTTTTCCCTTGTCTTCTGAAGAAGAAAATATATTCCTAGTCCCTCAGGTTCCTTTAAGAAACTCTGCGCTAACTTTTATGGGTTTAGGGCTTTTTTCCCCTTATTTACGGCTTTTATTTTTAGACTGTGATTGGTGCTGAATTACAATACACCATGACAATTGCTTATTCATGTGTTACAGCTGTAGCTTTAACTCCAGTTGCTCTCTGTCTCATTGTAACAGTCTTTTAAAAATACAAACATACTTAAAAAGTAAATTACATTTTGAACCAAAGGGAAAAAAATGACCATTTTCATTGTTTATGAAATTTCATGACATATGGATGTTTGTTAGCGGGCTAAGTAGTTCCAGCTGGTGTGTTTAGTTTGCAAAGTGTAAGGCGTACTGCAAACTGGATAATCAAGTTGCCGTTTTCAACCTACTGATTTTATAAGGGTTATAAATCTATCCTTTCCTGGATAAACAGTGTAGCAACTGTTTGAAACTAGTCCATATAAAACTGTGTGCAACAAACTGCAAAACTGATCCATCAGGCTAATCCAGTTTAATATGGCAAGGGGGATGCTTCTAAATCTATTTAGCATAGTGCACCTTAATACAGGATACGATTCGCTTTTTCCCTTCCCTTCTTTCATCATACACACATGGAAAGAAAAAGGAGTAGGGACAAGTGAAGGAAATCTCATCTTCTAGCATGTAAGCTAATAGAGTATAGGTTTTAAGTTATGCCACCATCACCACAGTAAGGGTTGCTGTCTTTCCTCACTGGAAGCAAAAGCCACTTCATATATAGGACACTAGAAAGCAACACAGAAACATTTACACAGTGTTAAGGTTTTATCTAGCATTAGATGGCTCCTTTGTGATTCCTTTCTACAAACTCAGCCTCGCCTCAGCCCCGGGAATCTCCCCAGATCAGTCTTGCTGAAGATTGTCCCTCACCAAACATCTTTTAAAATAAACAATTTGGTTGTCCTCAATTCCTTCCAGATGTTGGAATGTTTTGATAGAGCAGAATGAGGACTGGAAACTTACTTTCTTTCAAAATACTAGATGGTATCATTACCTGATTCACAGAACTGGGATTTTAAGGGAGAAAAAAAAAAAAAAAAAAAAAAAAAAAAAAAAAATTAAAAAGAAAAAAAAAAAAAAAAAAAAAAAAAAAAAAAGAACAAACATATGACTCATATTAAAATTACAGGATCTGGCAGTACTAGATTTTACATCTGATTTATAGAGGTTTTTTTCCTACTGGATTATTTTTCTCGTTTTCAGAAAAAAAAAAAATCATCCAACAACCAAAACCATAAATAAAGATGAGTTCTCAGTAATGGCTTCTTCCCTCAGTTGGAGCTGCTGAGATTAAAATTTGTTTGTTGTTCAATATTACTTTATTGGATAAGGAATTTAACACTCTTTTGAAGGACTTCGGTAAGATGAAAGCCAGTTTTAAATAGGAACAGAACCTGTTCACAAGTTGGGTTATTGCTCTCCCTTTCTTTCTATAGTTGCATGAAGGATGTAGCCATCTCATTGCTGTATTTTCTACTCAGAGAGTATAAACCGTGACCATCGTGCATGTTCCTTCCTACTCCTTATTACAGCATTTGTGACCCAGGTTGCTCCTTTGAGGGCTAGGTGACAGGAGTGTTCCTGCACTAAATTCGCAGCCTCAGCTAATATCAGGCCACTCATGCTTATACTGCTTGCTGCCTTCTTGAAAATGTACAGGAGGAGCTTTTCTTGCTCCTCTGCATCAAAGATCTTCATTATAGGCACTCCTCAGCAGGTGCTTTTGATAGGCTGTGGTGGAGCAATACCGTTACCAATGCCATGAAGGAACAGCAGAGCACAAAGTCTACACAGTTAATGTAGTCTCAGTGTGTGAAAAAGGCACTTCTTCATCCACTTTATGTATGTGTCCTTGAAGATTTCTGCTTCATTTACTGACCAAACCAAGATTTTCTATTGTTAGCAATGCAGAGCTATTACAATCTGAAAGAATGAGCTGTGTTCTGTTCTGATGTATGCACCATCAGCAAAATTGTCAGCTATGTCTTAGTCACTGCACTTTTATTATAGGAGGTTTTAGATATGGGGCTGGGTTTGCAGGACTTGTAGACACTCAGATTGTCTTTTTACTTGTGCACTGAGCAAATATGGCATACAAATCTACATATGCCACCAAACATGGACTAGAAACCTACTTGATACTTTTACAGTGTGGCTTTTGTGGTTACTACTGATCTTTGGAGTGAGGGTAAAAAAATCCCATTATTCCTCTGTTTTGTTTCCAGAACTCCCTTCCATCTCATTTCCACCAACTGTGAGCTCTGTCTCACACGCATAATGGAGAGACGGAAATAATACCTTTAGCTTGAAAGCTTTCTGATCACAGGCTATAGGATTGACATTTTACCTAACAATAGCCAAAGAAATCTATGTGCTTTAAGAGCCCTTGCTAATTTCAAAGAAAATGTATAATAGCTTTGCCATTTAGTCAGCACCAAGACTTTCATAACAGAATTGTGATGGTGTCTCCTCTTTGTAGTGGGAAGCTCCACAAGTGAAATCTACTCAGTGAGGTACTCCAGTTTAGTACTGGAGGTGGGATTCCTCTCAGTTAGGTTTCAAAGTCTACTTACAAGTTGGTGTTCTAGTCTACAGGGTCTGGCTAGGGTTTCTCTATAGTAAAGAAACATCCCCTGGCTGCAACTAATTCCATCTTATGGGAGGGCTAAGGAAAAGGGGATGAATTCCCACCTAGAGGCATCTCTGTGTTGTCCTTTACTGTAAAGTAGCTTTGATAAGGTATATAACTTTCAGAACACTAAAATCAGGCAAATAGTATCCCACCGAAGTAGAAGAAAAATCACTTCTGAAGTCTGTTTTGCGTGTTGTCTTCTCTTTCCAGCCCCAAACCCCAATGAACATTTGTTTTAACTGCAAAGAGGTATCTTCCCACAGCCCTTGATATAAGGCTTATGATGAAGTATGAAGAGCAAGGAATGATGGGTAGAATATCCTAGTGACAGAGACCTACTGATGGTTGTAGCCCAACAGAGAGTGGGTAATAATGGCAGCTCAGCTGCCAACAGACCAGAATGTCCACCATGATATTTTGCACAGCAATTTTGAGGGTGAGATAAGAGACTTGAGCTCTGAACTGTGATCCATATGCTCCCATTTGTCCTGTACACCCTCAAAAGGCCTTGGATCGGGTCAGGTGATCTGATCAGGATCAGGACTGATCAGGATCAGTCATGCTATCAGATGATAGCATGACTGCCTGGAGCTACATAAAGTGAGGAAAGAGCAGGGCATGCTTCCCTGCAACTTGGTTAGGCTGTTGTTGCTAATGGACTGTCCCTGCTGGCATCTAAAGGTCTCCTTACTTCAGAAAGCAATGGATTTTGATAGGAGTGGAGAAGATAACCTGTCTACCTCCAACAAACTCTTCTGCCGTAAAGAACTCTGTGCTTGCCTACTCAAGGGACATAGCAAACTGTTTTGTTAGGGCTGAAATATGGATTATAAGGGTGCTCTTCACAAGAAACCGTGAGGATAGTAACATGAAGGGGTACCCTTTTAGGTGACGAATATGGTTCCTAAGGAAACCTTGTCCTGCCTAACTGCTTAGGTGCTGAGCAGGAGCTGGCTTCTAGGCAGAAAACGAGATGGTCAGCTGAAGCTACTCTGTCTTCAAATAGGTTTGAGTGTGCCCATAGGATATTGTCAAGGAGACAGAGATGTTCTGGTGGCATGCAGGATGTGCATCTTTCCCTTGGTAGTTGAAAGAAGAGACTGTGCTTGTTCTTCTCCCTTGCCACCCTGTTTGTTGAGATTTTAGATTGTTCTGTGGAAGTTACTGGGAGCTGATTCTTTGTTTTCAGCAGGAATTTTACCAACAGGGCAAGGTGTGTCTGTAAAGAACTTGTTATGCATTTGCCCTGTGGCAGGCATTTTAGTAGCCTCTGCTTTTGAAAAAGAAAATGTCTATGATCTGGGACCCTGAGCCTGGAGTATATCCTAACCCCCAGCACAATATTTGCTAGTACTCTTAGTTGTAAGATACAGAGCAAGCTACTTTGATGTATTAGTTTTTTTCTAACAAATAAAGGTATGCCCAAAATTGCCATACCTAATTCCCATTTAATTAATGGTGCCACTAGAGGAGGATTCAAAGTTCCCAAGAAAATTTCCCTTGTACTAGATGCTGAACCAACAGTCAGTTCCGGCTCAGCTCCAGACAGCTTAATTCCCTGGGCATCAAAGCTCCACAAATAAATTATTTTCAGAAATAAGCAGATAACCAAAGTCCCACTGAGATACTGCTGTCAATGATCTTAGTTCCCCTTTCTAATGTAATGTTCTCTGTGCCTCTGAGATGTTTAATGTGAAAACTGACCTTCTGGAGAGGGAAGAAGTATTGGGTTTTTTTTTTACTTCTTTTTCTAGCTCATGTTATTTTATAAAACTAAGACATACTGCAGTTACATTTCCACTGTTTATCAACTACAATTATATTTACCTATGTATAAAACTCTCTGATGTCTCTGATGTCAAAGGATTTCTTTTCCCAGAAGAGAAACTAGATTTCAAATTACTAAATGCTATGTGAGGATTTTATTTTGCTCACTTATTAATTCTAAAATAAACCCATCCAAGCAAGATTTCAGGCAATGAAGTTTGGATTTCTATCTTTTTTTTCTGATGCCAGGCAAAAAAAAACAGTGAGTGAGTCATTTTCTCCCTTTTGAAATGTACAGATTTCAAAAAATGCCATTGAATTGGGCCAGTAGTTTGTGTAGTTCCATTTTTATCTATCCCTTCTCTTGAATCAGCTAAAGCCTGCCTCAGTGCTAAGATTTCAGACTGCCTTTTCTCCGTGTGGTTTTAGGTTATCCCAAAATGAAATTGCTGTAATACAAAATATTGAAGAATTAGTAAAGCCTTCTTCTGCATACCCCACAATAGGTGAATTCCATGTTACAAAGCCAGACAGATTTAAATTTATAGTGTACTTAAGTTCCATGCACTATCTTAATGTATGTATACAGACAATTTCTGGAGTTTACAATTTTTCTCCTGCTGTGAAGGGTTGCTTTGAACTCCTAATTCTCCTGATAGCTTTTCCAAAATGGACATATATTTGAATGTAATGCGCAGCTGAATACRTTTTTAGATGTTCTGTCAGCAAAGAACTGAATCTTAAAAAATAAAAGTACTGGGGGGGTTTGCTTTACTCTGAGGTAACTCACTCCTTTGTGGCCATGCCCTGTGGCATTTTACAAGTATTGGAACTGGCATTTGGTTTCAGATTCCAAAGATCTATGCAGGAAGTTTTGCATTATTTCCTTTTACTCTTTGACCCATTTAATTCTTTATTTGATCTTGGCAAAAGTATTAAGGGAGACCAGTAAAAGTACAAAGTGACTTGATTTAGAAAACATAAATAGATAAATGCTTGTATTTTTAGATTGTATGTAAAGATAAATGACTATAAGTAGAAATCACATTAAGTCAAAAGGCATTATAGCTTTAGCTAGTCCTGATGTCAGTCTCAGCAACTGTTATGTGGCACAGCTCCATTACAGTCAATAGAAGGACAATTTGCTGTAGCCAAGAAACTATCCCATAATGTTGCCAACAGCTCAGAAACTACAGGGAGCCCTGTACAGAGAATTCTTCGTCCACTGACTGCAAGTCATTTAAGTTATCTTTTAGAAGATGCATGCAAGCAACTTCCTCAAATTATGTCAATATGGATAACAAACACCAGAAATAATTTTTTGTTCTGTTCTCCTCACTTTTACAGCCACCACCACCACCACTACCTCTGTAGGTCTTTTACCACTGGTTGTTCCAACTTATCCTTCCTGAGCTCATTCCAGGATTTTCTAGGAAGAGTGCATACAGATGGTGTTACATAGCTACACCGAAATTGTGAAAGAGATCTCTTTGCTTGTTCCCATATGTTCTTGTGTTATATGAGAGAATCCCCTTCTTCATGTTTTTTTATATAATTTAGCCCACTCTGATATAAAATAGTATTGTTGTTCTGCACACTCATAGACATTCACTGTACTAAAATCGTGTGTGAATTTGCTAGTCATCCTTAAGAATGCCAAACAAGCTCAATAAGGTAAAGTTGAAAATCACAGTCAGTGAAAATGGAAAAGAGCTATTAAACCACCCACTGGTGTATGCCTCTTCTCTTTCAGGGTTTTCCTGCAAGCATTTTAGTGGTGTCATGATTAGACCTTTTAGAAATTGTAGATGCTAGAAGGGCACTCATGATGTTTTTACTCTTCCTCCCTGGAAGCAGTATCAAGGATATCTTCATTATCCTTGATAGATGTTTGTAAAACCTGATATTAAAGGCCTCCATGGATGGAGGTGCTACAAAACTCCTTTGATACACTGATCCAGTGTTTAACTCTCCTTTTAGTTAGAACCTTTTCCTAATTAGGAATCAAAATCTCTTTTGCTGCAGGTCAGAGTAATTATTCCTTGTGTTATTGCTTATGAGTGTAGAGAACAGTTTCTCACCCTTTGAAACGGCCTTCTGAAATTCAAGCTTCTCTAGAATAAAAAAATCCAATTTTCCCAACTTTCCCTCTACTGCATGATTTCTCAACCTCTGATCTGTTTAATTCTACTGTCCTGGACCTCTGGTAATACATCTGTGCATTTCTGAAAGTGATGTGCTAAATAGAATGTAGTATTCCAGCTGAGTACTCATTATTGTAAGGTACTGGAATAATTATTTTTCCCAACTTGCAGATTTATACATTCCATAATCAAATTTATCTTTTCACAGCAACATTGCATATTGGCCCATACTAATATACAGACCTTCTTCTCCACAAGCACTTTATTCTCCGTTTTGTGTTTGTCCGTCTAATTTTCAATTCCTTTAAGTAACACTTCGTTCTTGCCTTTATTAAATTTTATTTTAGGGTTGGTTTTTTTTTTCTAGCATACTGGATCTTTTGAAATTGTGATCCTTATGCTAGGTGCTTATCATTCTTACCCATATACTAACATTGGCACTGTTTGTGAGTGATCAGTTCTCATTAACATACCCAGGGTTTTTGGGGGGAGATATTGTCATCTTTGTGGAGCCTTCTATAGTTTGTCTCCACCTGGCCCACTGAAAGAAATACGCTAGTCCACATTGTGGTTCCATCATAGTGGTGTGGGAGGGCAACTGCTGCTTTTTGCTTGGTAAAAGAGATTTCTAAGGAAAGTGTTAAATCACACTGTCCCTTGGTATGTATATTGCAGTGCAATATACTATCTCATTAATGTTCCCTATTGCTCAGGCCTCTCAATATATTATTTTTCTCATTTTCATTGCAAATTTGTATTCTGACTATTTTTCTTCAAACTTGACAATTGATATAGCTTTTCTCCTGCTCTGGTTCCAAATCTCCTGAGAACTCAACTCATTAAAATATCCCCTTGAAGAAAGTGTTTAAAAAGACATTTAATGGTAATCCTGAGTTTTAAGTCAAAATTACAGCATCAGATTTCACAGTTAAGGGGAAAATAACCCCTCCCCTCTTCTCACTCCTGTGGTAAAGTGCACTCACAAGGACATATGACAAAAAGAGGTGCCATTGTGCAATGTCTTCCATCAATACCCTGGCCACCGTCAGCTCTAGAGATATAGTTCTAATATTTGACACATAATTTTAAGCATTTTCCTGAATAGGTGACTGCTTAAGTGTTTTCCCAAATCAGAGCTCAAGCCAATTTGTATTATTTTCCATCTGCTCTATTATTATCTGTAATATATTCCATTCATTTAATTTCTAAATTGTTTATGTTCTTGTATTAATGAATATGTTAAATAAAATTAAATCAAACAGCTCTCCCAGTAGCCACATTAGAGGATATGACTCCCCAGATCAGACATATCACAGAACTGTTATCTTTATTTGCAGTCTTTTGTTTTTCCTTAGTTCATGGACAATAGTGTTCCTATTTAAGTCAGATAGGGTTTCTGGGGAGAGCAACATTTCATGGAAATCTACATTAGATTCTTTAATACAATATGCCTTCATTTTGGAAAACTATTTCATATTCTGTCTCCTAGAGTGTTATGTGCAAAATTAATATGCAGATAGGGCATATGATATAAATGCAAATTAAAAAATACATCTATTACTCATTTATCTTTTAGTACCTATAGATATTGAACTGAGGGTTCTGGTACCCATCTTTCAGTGAAACTACATGGTGTTGATGCACATAATTCAGAGCTGGGTTATAGCTTCTCAATTAAGACCAAAATTTGCTACCTCTAGCATAGGGTCCAGGACCCGGTAGAGAAAAAAGGCGTAACTAGGAGAGGGAGCCAGAGGGTGAGAGCATCGGGGAAGCTGTCAACAGCTACTGCTTCTGTCAGGAGCCATCGCTGCAACAGTATCTGCTTTTAGGTGCCTTTTACTCTTTCCCCCGGTAGAAGCAACAGGGGATAAAGCAGACAGCAAGACCTGAGCTGTGTTACTGCTTTGGTTATCTGACACTGCACACAGAGGGTGGTTCTGCCCATCAAGAGACCTGTCCCTAAGAGTAATGTGACCAAACGTTTGTTAGATCTTTATTGAGCTGGTTAAAACAGTACCACTCTCTAGTATAGACAGGATCCATCCCAGATTCCAGCACACGAAACATCCAACTTCTCATACAGCTGGCAAAACACAGGGCCCTGATGGCAGTGCTGTGATGTGCTCTAGCAGGCTGGGAATATGCAGTCAATCTCATTTCACTGCGAGCACCAGATGCTCCCCCTCAGCTCAGGCTATGGAGGTGATAAGGCAGTGTACCAGGTCTATTTATAATTGTAACCTTTAAAGAGTTTATTTTCAGGACTAAGCTTAACAACATGATAACACCACGCGGCTGCATCTCGGTGTGGTGGTGGTGGTGTAACACAGTGTCACAGTGGCATGGTATAATGTGGTGTTCTCATCTCATATACCAGCTCATATCACTTACAGATAGAAAGCACAATACCGCTAAGTGCTCTGGGGGCAGGATGCAGTCTCCTCTTAGAGTTACTATCTGATATTAATATGGTACTACACTCAATTGTACTTAAAAGCATTAGGATTAGCAGGAGCATCCTGAAGCAAAGTGAGAAAGCAAGCTTTTAATGGTATTTCATCAATATCCTCTATCAAGATCTACTGTATAACTTTCCTAAGATAGAAATGGTGATCTGATGAAAGTAGAGATAGGTGACAGAACTCTGTTATTTAATGATGTGCTTGCAACAGCAATTTTTGTCTTTAATTTTTGTTAGCTTGAAAAAAAGGCAAAGGAAACACATCATCAGTCTTCCTTTATCAACAGGCTCAAGCCTTTCTTCCTATACATGAAATGAACAAGGATCTTCACTAATTTTAGGCTGCTTCCAGCTATTGTGTGGCCAGAGAACAACTGAAACTTCTGAAGCTTTAAACATGGGGTAATTCACCAACTACAACCACTGGACAAATCCTCCAGGGAAAACTTGTCCTGTCTGTAAAAGCTTCAGAACATCTCATTTTCCTTTTTTCCTAGTTTTTGTTTTTTCTCTCCCTATTCTCATGCCTTTCATCCCCCCCTTTTTTCTCCCTTTTTCCCTGGTCTTCCTTCCTCTCTCCCTCTTTTCACTCCTCTATCATCATACATTTCCCATTGCCTTCACTCTTTTATGTGAAGGTTTCAGTCCTGTGATAGGGATAGAGCAAATGCTCTCACAGAAGGTACTCCAAACTGCTTAGAGACAGCCAGCATGCTATAAGACAAAATCTCTCAGATGCTTGTATTCAGCCAGGATTGAGGAGCTACTCATTGCAATTCAGTTCCTGAGACCCCAGAGACCCCCAGTGACTTCAGTGTCTGTATCCCTGGTGGGGGGTACAACCAGTGACCTCAGAAGATTGCTGTGAGGTTTTGTTAATCAATATACACAGAAACTTCCAGAGACGTAATTGCAGAATAAAGTTCCACTTGTTGCAGGAGAGCAAACCTGTGTTCAAACCCTCCAGGGGCTGCAGAAGGCTTTCAACAAGAGTGTTTTTACATTGCAAGGAGATTTGTATTCATTAGGTAGCCTCTAGGACCACTGGTCCACTCTAATAAGTGTTTTGATAAAAGAGGTCATGTTCCCCAAGGATGTCTGACTGGGACGTGTCATTTCTCCTGTAAAAGATGATTACAATAGGCAGACACTGATTGTCTTCTAACACTCTTAAGGTCACAGTCTTTTTTAAAAAAAACCTAAACAAGTGACACTTCTCCTTCAAGCTATTTCAGTGCTGATGAAAGTTATTAGACTGACGACTCTGAGAAACAAAGTCCTCTGCCCCATAGTATAGGTAGTCGGTGTAACAAAATTTTGCATATTTAGCAGCACTGCATGACCAGCAGGGTTCAAACCCTCATCCAGGGACAATCCTCAAAGTCAAGGATAATATGACTTTCAGTTCTTCTATTCCAGCTAATGCAAGGAACCACTGCCATGGTGCTGCATATGCATCAGTACGTGATCTCCATATAGCCTTTAGGCAGGGCGTGACCATTAGAGCAGATAACCCAGCCAGCAATTTAGTCCTAAGAGATTTCAGAAATGGGTGTGGAGTGAGGTGGAAGATAACGAATTATTTCTGGGAGCCTCCTCTTTGCTGCACTCTCTCCCTATATCACCTGACTAGACGTGGACCCTCTTGTCTCCTGCCTGGATGTTGTGCATGTCATGCAATCAAGATATCACAGGATCAAGTATGAGCCTGGTGTGTGAGGTGGGTGTCCAGACTGTGGGTCTCAGGAGGAAAGGCCAGGGCATCCAGTCCTCGCATGCGTTTGTTAGAGGCAGTGGTGCCTCCACATTGCCTTCACAAGATGAAAGGTTTTTCAGCCGTGCCCTCAGAAATTATGAGACCAAATGTGGAATGTGAGTGTCATTAAGTGGCAGAGTTGGAAAAAAAAATCTAGAAAGCAGATGAGGCAAATTCTTTATTGATTCTTCCACAGAAGACTGAATTCAGTAGAACACAGCTCAATAGAAAATATTAAGTGTAAATAAACCAAAATTTGCTCCAAATATTTCCTCCTCATCCAACTGTTTATTCAGGGCATACACTGTAATGTCAAAATTTAACTACATGAAGCCAAAAAAGACAGTGAGTAGTTCACTATGCTCTCTTTTCTAGCTTTTTCATTTCCACTGTCCAGTTAAGTTTTCATCACTCAATTTTCAGGAGCGTGGTAGGATGAACTAACTCATCTTATGGTGTGGTTATGAACTGTTCAGATAACAGTGACACAGAGACTACACAAAACAATCTCTGGGTTTTAGTATCTCATACTCCTTTCCGAATCTACATGCTTTTTACTATACCATACTACTAGTGCAAATAAAAGGGGCAAATCAGAGTCTGATGGCCTATAGAATTGTTTTCCTTTCATTCTTATTCTGTGATGTTTTTATTTCTTTCCTAATACTGTATCATTTTGAAACTTATATCTGGATGCTAAGCTGTAAGATGAATGGTGATAAAGCTGTTTACACCAGTCAAATCTTTAAACTAAATGCCAGAAAAAAGGAAAAAGGAGAAAAGACACCTTTTTAGCCGACACAATTGTTTAAATAAAATAACTGCAGGAAAATAGCTATACACTATCAGGAGTAACATTTCCAAGTGAACCCTATTCCATATGTGATGGAGAAATGTAGGAACCCAGATGTCTTTCTGAACTCAGTAAGAACTGCAGACACCCTACTGCTCTTTTAAATTTGCAGCCTCCTGAAACAGGTAGGCATGCTTCATTTTTTTCTCTTTTCCTACTGCTAATATGATTCACCTAATCTTTAACTGGAGGTGAAAAGATTATAGTCACTCCAGGTACTCCCTTACTGGGAGTCACCAGGCTAGTGCAAGATGCCATGCCATTTAGTGACACTTAGGAGGGCCTCATCATAGTCCTGCTGCCAGAGCTTTCAAAGTACCTTTGCATAGTACAAGTCCAAATTCCCCTACAACAAAAACTTGGTTCCACGTTTGCAAACATAGCTAAAATACAATAACTCTCCTTTCAGACAACATTGCAGAATAAAAGGATAGAAGAAGAACCTGGAACATATTTTGCTTTCAGTTGTCTTCTCAGACTTACAGATCCCCAACATATTCTTTATTGAAATTTAATATTGAAAAAAGTCATACAGCTAATTGAGACTTTTCCTTGGTGATGGAGCAGAAATAATTACTGGCATTTCATCTTAAATTAACACTGAATTCTTTACTTAAACATGTGTGGACCTTCTGGAAAGACTTCTTTCTCAGACATGCCACATTTCTGTTCTTAAGAGGGGTAATTCCAAGTTCTGTGAACAATAGTTAACATTTCTCTCCCTCTCCCTCCAGAAAGGTTTCATTGTCCTGTGCAATTTCATGAAATTAAAAGGATTGCCTCTTTTTTCTGCTGACTTTCAAATATTTACTTATTTATCCACTCCTACTAGGTTTGAATAGACAAAAGATATTAAAACTCCTACCTAAAATAGCGGCATTCCTTCTAGTGCTGCACTTTGATAACCTCCCTCATCTTGGGCACACCTCAGAAATTACAATTACATCTGTTTATGACTGGGGGTTACGAGCCAAGCTTTCTGCTCATATAAGCAATGGATTTCTCCAGTTGCATAGTGGAATTTTGCCAACAGGAGATTTGGCAGAGAGTCAGGCTGCCACAACTAGAGAGAAATCATAATGGAATTTAACAGAATTTCCTTGTATTTATTGTTAGAGAAGAGAGGAGGAGAAAAATGGCCAACTATAAGGTTTGATTTCACTTCACTCACAATCTCTCAGAGAGAAACCTAAACTTCTTTTTTTATGAGATTCAATTTCTCAGAAAAGGGCCATTAAAATTCCACAATCAACTCTTCCTAGTGACCATTTCTCTTGAATTTTATGTAGCCTTGAAACGTTGGCATTGGTGGTGCAGAGTTTGTGACATGCTTGTTATTGCTAAGACATTTTGCCCCCTGTGCTTCCATAGTAGGGTTTCAACCTCACCCACCTCATTCTTAACCCAGAACCAGCAATCAGATTGTCCCTCACATCACATTTACCTGCCTCTGGCAAGAAGAGAGAAGCAATGTTTTCTTTGAAAAATTTCTACAGCAATGTTACCGAATATAAATTAGCCAGGACAGACATCTTTCATTTGCTTAAACAAATTAGACTTCTAATGTCAGGTCAGGGCATACAGACTTAGTATAGGGAAAGCAATGTAATTAGATCTTTAATCACACAGCTTTCCTGAGAAAGGGGTCTCTGACCAGAAACACCAAGCTCAGTTATGGTGCAGTACCACACACCCTTTTAGGACATGGCTAAGGGCTGCCTCTTCCAGGCATCACTGCTCATTGAAAAGGAAATTCTTTGCCCTCCTTAGATCTGGTGTTGTCTGCAGCCACACCTTCTTTGATGACTTTTGGGGACACATGAAGGGACAAAGGAATCAACTGTTTGCTTATAATGAAGCCTTATCTTTATAAGGCCATTTCCTTAGCTTTATATAAAGCATGACTCCTGTTGTACAAATACTGCTGTCTCACCTGAGGCCTAGAGTGCAGGGCTTTGGACAGAGGTGGCCTTCAGCCTCACGTGTGCAGGCAGGAAGGTTTCACACTCTGGATGAAGCCCCTCTGCATAATTCACCTGGAATAAAAAAGTCAAAATTATACTAGAAATTGCAAGCAGAAACCTGCTTTGAAGTATGCCAACCCCATCACCCACCATGATTTTAGGGACAAACTAGTAACTGAGAGGATTGCACAAAAGTAAAGTGTCTGGGACCAGCACTCCACTGCTAGAAGTATACTAAATGGGGTTCAGATGTGGCTCAATCTGTATATTATGTAGTCAAGGATTTCTGACTGTTAAACATCCCCAGATTCATCCATCCTTTATCACCCTCTGTAGCAAAAGGCTGAAAGAACAATCATTCCCAAGTGCTTCCTTGCTTTTAGTATGTAGCTTCTCCCTGGTTGACCACCGCATGTGTGTTTAAGATATGACAGTTGAGAATTATTTCTATTTCTATTCTTTCTAGCCTCCACAGGGAACATTATTTTCCAAAGGGAACATGATGTTTTCTCACAGTTCTCTGTTACCCATTTATTGTCTAGAAGGGGACTTCAAATAGTCAGGCCTAATATGATAAACAAACACCATCATTTGCTTTATCAAAATCCTAAATTGTGCATCTAGGTGAAGATTTTAAAAGTAACAGAAACAGAAGGGGTTTCAATTTATATCAAATTCAGTGGGGAATTTTCCTCCAAAGTTTTGCTTTGTATGGTCAAATTTTTTTTCCAAATATATTTTAAAACAAAAATGTGTTTTTCCCCTTATAAACAAGAAATTTACACTTTAATTCTGTAATTTGTTAGATACATCTAAACCACTAAAATAAACCCTTCAATAACTCCTAACTGAAAATGTCTTCAAAATACTTTCTGAATGTTTACGATAATTCTGTCATAGCAATATCCAAGGTCTTTGTCCCTTCTTACATTCTTGTGTTCCTTGGTTCCTCATGTCCAAAGAATATTTTGAAGGCAGCCATTTATTGCAAGATAACAGTTCTTCTAATATGAATATCAATTATGCAGAAATGTGAATAATAAAATTCATTCTTCTGAAGACAAGATAACCTGCAAAATACATCGTAACTAGTTACAGACACTTAATTAATTCCAAATGCTTAAGCCTTTGTAAACCAGAACTGAATTTGGCAGTTGCTGTAAACAGTGGAATTAACATGGATGCCTCCTTGAAATGGGCTGTGTGAAACTTCTGTTTCTCTAGCACTGTCAAGAATCCAAATAATATATTAGCCCTTTTTGACCAGATGCAACATCTGGCATTGTACTGAATTTTATAATCCAAGGAACTTTTGCCAGTATTGATTGTATTTTCCCTAACAAATATGAAACCAGCCATAAATAGTGACGTCAAATTGGCTTGAAGAAATCCAATAGTCTGGAAGAGCAGTTCAGTCTTTTGCATCTTTAATGATCAGTGTAATAGCACAGAAACACTTTTGACTTATAAAACACATTTTAGTTAGGTTTTACAGAATCTCTTACATGTAAAGATATGCCCTAGGGTGCTTTAAAATGCAAACTTCATGTAGGAGGTGATGTGCTGTTCTCCTTACACTCTATTAGCTTCATAGTTTCATTAGTACCATGTGGCAATTTAAAATATTACTTTTTGTATTAAATATATGATGCAGAGAGTCTAATCTTGCATTCTGCCTCCCTGACTACACTCTACAGTTTCTCCATTTTTAAAGAGCAGATAGAAATCTATGCAAGGAGTGTTTGCTATGGACAAGCCATGCAGATGATTTACCTTGGCATTGTCCCACGTCTCTCAGTGTAAAACTTCCACTGAGCAGAATTCAGGTAAATCATCCAGCCCACATCACTTAATAATACCTCTTTAACATGCTCTGCAATCATACCATTTGTGCTGTTAAGCTTGGCCATTTTCCTTCTTCATTATTCATTTCTCCCCAAGGAATGGCAGTTTAACAGACATTTCCAGTGATGCAGGTAGTTAACTGAGGCCATGAGTTATCTCACTGACCACAGGGTTTCTCTCTTAGGGCAACCACTGCAGTCTGGTGTCATGTTCTTTTCAGCAAGAATTCATCTTCCAGCCTAGGCCACCTGGGAAGACTGGTAGAGCTGGTCCCTTCCCTGCAAATACGAAGCAGAAGGTTGGACAGAGAGGTCCATGGTTTGTGCCCCATTCTGTGGTTCCTTTGTTGTACCCATCCAGCCTCCACACAGCCCAGCAGCAGCACTGCTCAACAGCTGGCAGAAGACACCAGAGGCATGCTCCGGCTTATGCAGGCCATCAGCTATCCATGGCTGCCCCACTGGGCTTTGGTTTTGCAATTTCCAAATCCATGCCAACAGGTTGCAGAGAATGCCAGAATTCCAAACCTCAAGGTACATGAGGTACCTGCACATTTTGATAAGCACATTCTTTCCCCTTCCTGTAATGGCAACTCTCACCATGAGGCAGAAGACAAAACTATACTTACCTCACCCCATTTAAGCTCAGATCCAGTTCCTGGCAACTGTGGGTCACTGACCGGGCCATGGTAGCTTTTACCCTTGTGCTCAACTGGTCTTATTTTTCTGCGGGAAAGAGGCTTTCCTTCCCATTCTCCTCTTCTCCTTCCTCTCCTTTGTTCTTTTGAATTGTGTGGTCATTTAAAAAGTGGGTTTCTTATACAGCATGGACGTTCATGCAGTTGTGACACTCTCAAACCACTGCCACCTGACTCTAGGTTACCCCTTAATTGCTGTCTCATTTTTGCAATAAGCAGATCGAAAATCTTTTTAAATCTACTGATAAGCAGAGACCACCTCCTGTTTATAGCAAGAAGATAAACTATCATCTTGGACAAGAAGGAGTGCTGACAGGGGTGTTGTTACCATCATTTCCTATGCAAACTGCAGTGAGGGGTTCTGGTAGGATGGTGAAATAGTGTTAGGGTTCTCGTACCTGTCCACATTTGAAAATAAGTATTACCTTGTGGTTCACTGAGTGTTTTCTCTGTGACTCCACAGAGTCACATAATAGCCCTGTAACGTCAGCAGCTAGGATTATAAAAGAAAAATAGTTAATACACTTAGCAGGCTTCCTGAATCAAAGGCATCCTGGTCTGATAATAGCTATTTTGGCATAGTTTCACTTCTATAGGGACTTTGAAGAGTCCTAGCTCTGTTTCAGTGCAGAATAAAAACCAGAATTAAGACCATCAAAGCTGCCCTCAAACAGAATGTTTTCCTTCTTGACAAGTGGGAAATAACATGCCAGACACAGACCCTGTGTACAATAAATGGATATAAGTGAACTGAAATTCAGAAAGTGTCATCTCCTTTAGGGTGAGTTTCCATATGTTTAAGCACATGATACCAAGACAGGACAAACTGCATATGGAAGTGGAATAGTCAAAGTATAACTCGGTTTTAGTGAGGTATTTCAGATAGCTATAAAGAATGCATTTATCAGTGTATAAAGTGACTTTGATAACAGGGTCAATGGTTGGAAGTAGAGGGAAAAGGAGAAGTCAAGAGGAAATTTCAAAGAGTTTACACAGAGAAGAGACAAAGTATTTTAAATATAAGCAGGCATAAACAAACCAAAAGATTAATAGGAAGAGTATGTAGCGGAGATTAGAATCTATGTTCCTCTGATCTAAGATGAAGGGAAGTTGCACTGAAGAATATTAGGACACAAATACAGTAGTGGTTAAGAAATCTCTAAATGTGTCATAGAGTTATTCTTGTAACATCTGATTCCTTTGTATCTGTATTTGCTTGACAAAATGTCATCATGCATTTTTTTTATTTTGCACAAAAATGTTTTGGAGCACGACAAGGTACTCCTATAACCAGGAACAAAGATATAAGAAATAAAATAAGGAGGAAGGGCAATTTCATGAACATGAGAGTTAGAAACATCCTCTATGGGTTCCAAACCGTACTCTGTCATTGAGTTCCTAGGCTTTCCTTCAGAAAAAAGTTCAGAGCAAAGTTTTATTTTTATTTTAATTCACACTACCTGTGAAAAAGATTGGTGTCCTTGCAGCTTATACCCAAAGGGAATTCCTAAGTGCAAATTAACTGCAATGGGAGTTTGCATCTGTCATCTTCCTTCTCCACTTCAAGGAGGAGGCACAGACAACAAAATCTCTTTTATATCAACTTTCCAGCCATGGAAAATCCTTTTAGGGGACACCAAGCATAAGAGCTATTCTAAGATACTACTTGTCTGTGACTGACCATGTAAATTAGTGTGCTGCAACCATGTCTCTGATGTCTGGCCCAACTCTGCTGCAGAGATTTCTTGGTGAAGAAGAAAATGTATCTCTTTATGACTTTATCCCTTAATTACTTGCCTGTAATAATTAAGTTTTATTACGGACAGTAATAGTTCCTTTCTTCCATCTTATCTATCTAATTGATAAACTCATTGAGAGGGAAGAGTTTCCTTCTTCAAACATTCAAGGGCAAGATGCTCAGGCACTGGTATAATTGAATTAAAGCCAGAATAGAGTTATACTAATTTATCTGAGCTGGTGATTTTGCCTTGAAAATTTTAAAGGAACACAGCCTGTTTCTGCTAGACCTCTGATCCCAAAATGAGGAAGAAATCTGTTCTGCCCTGAAACAGATTTAAGAAGTACTGCCATCAGTTGAGACAAGCAGCATGTTGAAACCTCTACACTCTCCAGGTCTTTGATGTGTTTAATATCATCTTCTGCAGTCACCCTGCACCTCCTCACCTTGTTGCTTTCCATTAGATTCTGAAAAGTTAATAACACTGTCAAGACAATCATGCAGTTACTAGACAGTGTCAGTTCCTATGCCTTTCCCCTACCCTGTTTTACTTTCGGAGCATGTGTACTGTCTATATACATTGGAGACTTAGATTAATCTCTCCACTAGAATCATTGTTTGGCCATGAACTCTGTTACATGAAAGTAATTGAAACTTAGAGAAAGTTGTAGTTGTGAATACAGGAGAACGCTAATGAACTGCAATTCCTCAATCCATAAACCCTCAAAAAAGTTATTCTTGTTGAGGGAAAAGCTCACATTCATATTCAGATTAAGTTTTGGCTGAAGCTAAGGTTGGTGTTTGATTAGTGGAAATAAACGGTTTATCTAAAATGAAGAATGACCTTAATATTAACCTAAAGCTTAAACTAAATCCATTTTCAATTATGAAAAGATTTGATTCATGTGTGCATTTGTCCTTTTGTTAGCTATCCATACATGAAAATACCAACAGAGAAAAATAAAGACTGTTCTCATCAATTTAGTTCAAATAACAGACAAAATAAGAACTCTCAGAAATATCAAGGAAAAAAGTGATCAAAATTTCAAGGAATGAGGCCAGCAACATTTCAAATTCTGGTAAACAAAGTGGAGAGCTATTCAGTAAATGAATTTCTATTGCATTTTGTTTCATTGTGACAAAATAAGTGATTTCCATGAGATTTTCTGTAGGATTTGTTTACCAAGGTTCGGAGAAAGTCAATTTCTCTTCAGGCAGAATTCTGAACTCTTGGATGCTTATATAAATTCAGTTAGGCACTCAGAGGGTCACCTACTGCAAATTCAATCCAAAACCTTCAAAAAAAAAGAAGTCAATTAAATGTGCAAACAGGTCACCTGCTCTACGTGACCCTACTTGAGTGGGAGGGTAGACAAGATGACCTCCAGAGGTCCCTTCCAACCTCAACCATTCTGTGATTCTATGATTATTTTTTTTTAATGCTAGTATCCTAAGCTGACCCTGGTCTTCAAAAAAAGTACAATGTTTTCTGTTCTTATTCAGATATCGGCACTGAAAATTAAAGAGACTGTAATCCAGCTATCTGGCAGCTTCACTGGTTATGCATTAATTTGTCTCATGATTTTGAAGGTTAAGCTGGCATGTGCATTTGTGTGCTTCTAATTTTGTGTGCAAAGCCTCAAATTTTCATTGTCAAAACACTTATGAAGTGTCGAGGTACCTACTCAATGTTGAGGTTGCAGGACAGCAGGACTGCAGAAAGACCTTGGAGCTGCTGAAGCTGCTTGTCACGTGACTTCTTTGAATGAAACTCCATGAAGGACACTAGCAGCTCTAGTGCCACCCTTGTCCCAACAGCCTTTCCAGGTGGCATAGCTATGCAACGAGTGTGTGGCCTGGCACCCCAGCCTCTGGTAGTATTTGGCAGTCATTGGTAACTCAGAAGGACTTCAGAGACCAAAACTTCGGTGGCAGGGGGATAACAAATAGCAAAACACAATTCTGCCTCCTCTTTTTTTAGCAGGTTTCAATCACTTTATGTTACAGCCCTAGGATTTCTGCGTCCAGAAACTTCTCATCCTGGCTACACATCAAAGTTGCCTTTCAAGCATGGGCAAAACCCAACTACTCATTTAGGCTCACTGTGTGTTTGAGTTTAGCTATATTCACCAGTAGAGTTGAGGAAATGTCCAAGGCACAGCAATGAGAATGCCTGAAGACTTGAACTCATATTATCCCTCAGTATAGGCCTAAATATGCCATGCCTCCATTGTGAGTGGGGAGACACAGCTACAGATTAACCTCTTCAACTGGTTCTTCTACCACATATCTCAAAAGCCAAAGCTCAGTAGACAAAACATATCTTAGATGGGCCTAAGCAGGCATGAAACAAAGTGCAGTGGGTGTTATTCACAAGTGCAATATAAAAATCTTCACTGTTGTAATATAGAAAAATGGAGCACAGAATTTGGATATTAAGTGCACTTCTCGAGTATCAATTAGAATAGTGTGTCCTACCCCACCTGTTCCTACTGATAGGATAGAGATAGCCCCTGCAAGCACTGATGGGTGTACTCATTCACGTCTCATTTCCATGCGAAAGTGTCTAAATTCCCTTCTATGATAGTACCAGTTGCAACTGTGCACCTTTCCACTGTTAGAGAGCTGTTGATATTGGCTAACTGAAACAAAGACAAATAAGCAGAAAGATTTCAGCAGTCAAAACATGAGCAGCAAGCGTGCAAGAACCCATCATTGCAATGCATTTGCAGAGAAACAGTGAATTCCATAGCATAATTTACATGACACCTGCCTGAACTGTGCTGTTAAACATTTGCTGGAGCTTCTGTCTATGGATTTTTTTATAACTGTCAGCCTCTACTGCTCCCACTAAGTTCTTGTTTTAAGATTTGCTTGAAACTATCATATATGAACAAAATGCTTCTCCTCCTAAGACAGAGGAAAAGGGGGCGAAAGGATTATGGGCCCAGCTCAAGCAAGTGGACACATGGAAGAATCACAAATATTTGTAATTTGTAATGAGGCTGTCCTAACTTTAACTTCAGTATATTTTTTCCTGATAAAGTATTCAAACAACAAAAGCGTAAAAACATTTATGTGCAGAGTCAAATATACAAGCATGCACACTATATACATGTATAGATGCATATATATGTACACACAGACATACCTGGAGGGCAGGTGTGAGTGAATTGAGTTATGAGGTATGAAGCCTGGCTCACCACTGCTTTATTTCAGTGTTATGCTGCTGTAATATAATTTATTTTCATGTAGGCATACGAATATAAAAGTGGATTAATATAGAAAGCATCTATATGCTGTATGTTGCATACATAGGGGAAGGCCACAGTAGTAGTATTGTTCACTTCTGGAGTCTGAATATCTCTATATCAGTTCTAGATTTTCTCTAGGAATTCAGCACCATGATTCCCATGAGAGCACTCATGGCACTGACAGGTACTCACAACATGTAGCAGACCAGCAGTTAGTGCTAGGAGGTAGGAATTGCTGTACCTAACTGTGATACTGTAGTCATAGGCTGTAGACCATGGGAGCAGCATCTTTCCAGTATAGTCTCTGACAAAACACAGTTCAGGTGTTGCAGTATGTTGGTCAGAAAAAGGGATCTGCATTGCTCTCTGTCTCAGCAAGTTGAGGCAGGAAGCGCTTCTTTGGGGGGTACAGGAGTTTCCCCTTCTCTCAATATCCCCTACCATTTACACAGCTGAAAACTCCGGCGCTTAATGGCAAAGAATTTTAATCAAACTGCTTAATCTGAATAACCGCTGAAGAGAAACTGCAGTAATAGACTTAGAGAATAGAATTGCTGCCTGGAAAATGAAAACAGGTTTTACAAGGAGAAACACTAGGAGTGGAAAAACAGCTTTGGAGGGAACTATGTCGCATTGACCAGCCCTCCCTTGCAGGATTTTAGCAATTCAATTAGAAGTCTTTACAGGTTTAGCAGCTCATTGTTGAAAACACACCTCCATCCTACAATGCCTGCTGTTGACACATAGTATCTGGTTCTGTATAATCAGGATTTCTCTGTGGCTCAGAGGGCAAGTGAGCCTGAGGCTCTCACATCGGTTGAAGAGCACTCAAGGTTTTAAAAGTGGAGCAAGGATAACCTGAGGAGAGAAACGATGAATGCCAGCATCTAGTCCCRGTATGGGAGAAGAGAAGGAAAACAAGCGTGCATGGGAATTAGAACTAAAGGGACTTGCCCCCAAAGGAGAGGCTGTCTCCTCAGGGCATGCTATCGAGTTTCTGGGGTAAAGAAGTTTCAGTGTTACTTTTTTAGCCTTTGAAACGTGCTGCATGGAACTGCAGGGAGGCAGGCGAGAAGGAGGCAATGAGGGAGGCTGGGGTTTGGGAATGAAGCGGTTGTCTAATCCAACAAATGGTCAGCCTGCAATGTTTTTCCTCAAGCAAATTCCCATAGAGGAAAATTCAGCTTGAACCATAATAAAAAAGTGTTATGAATTCAACTCTGATTTGGGGGGAAGAGGGGCATTACTGGTCCCCTAAATATCTGGAGCTTTTATCTATGCTGATAAAACTGACATTTCTCAAGTGGCAAAGCGTTCAGAGATAAGTGTTTTTGGTTTTTTTTTCACATAGAGGCAGCAAGAAGTGAGGCACCAGGACTTGAACTGTGAGAGTATATGAGGTTTTCACTTGTAAGCTATGGCAGACCTCTCCATTTCTATTTACTATATTACTTTAATTTTGAATGTAACAGTTAAATGTCCCAGAAAATCAAAATGGAACCTTATCTTTCACCCAGTTTTCACTGGGAAGTCTAGTTTGTTTGACACAGGTTCCATATTTGCAAAAACAGGATATGAGAGATGATAAGTAGGAATCAGGCTTTGAGTATGTTGTGAAACAAAGTCAGAGGCATGTTGCATGGGTAGAGCTTTGCAGAGAACTGCTTACACTGCTGTTGTTAAAATTCCTCTAACCCATCCTGGGTTACCGTAACCTTCACCAATTCCCTTGACTTGGCTGCAAAATGTAAATTTAAACCCATCTACCCCATGCAGTTACAGAAGGGCTTTCAGAATTTATATTTGTGAAAGGCCTTTGTATACAAGTGATTTTCTAAACTGTAATATACAGCAGTATTCTACACAGTTGGCAGTAAGAGCAACTAAAACCAAACCACAAAAGCGCAGTTGTACTGACTCTTTCCAATTACACAAACAATGAAGGGGGTTAGAAGCAAGGCAGACGAATACTTCAAATATGGGTTTGGGTAACCCAAGAGGATGGAAAAGTGAATGAAAGGCCAATGTTAATTTAGAAGATGAAATGGTTTCTTGATGTTATTTCACTGTGCAGTTTGGTAACGTCTGAAAGTACAGTAGCTGCAGCTTGCAGCTGGAAGAAAAAAAAAACAAAATCCTAATTATAGTTTACTCTGTGGCCAAATTCTTCAGTCACATCTGATCTGGTTTCCCTGATCCACATCCTCATATTTCATCACTAAAAAATGAAAAATCCCTTTCCACCGCCTCAGATGGCTCTGCTGGAGGGCAGCACTGTGGGCTATCCTTGTGCCTCACTTGGTGTCATTCATTCCCACTATTAACAATCAGCACAAACCTGCCACTTCCAGGACAAAATGGAAGTTGCCTGCCAGCACGAAACACTTCAGAGTTTTGTACAGGCCAAATTTAGGAGGAAAAAAAAGGTTTGGGGGGAGGTAAAAAAAGTTTAATTAAAATATTAAATTTCTGTCACATGCAAAAGGTCAGTATAATTAAACTAAAACCTGTGAATAAATACTTAGGTAGCCTCTGCTGGCATCAGACACCAACTTATGGGGGGAAGATCTATTGTTTGTTGGCAGAGAAGACACATATGGCAATGTCTTCCAAAACCCCACTTTCCATTTCATGTAGGCACAATATCCAAAAGAAACATTTGTGCATAAATTAGCTGGCTATTCTTCCTAATGACCTCTGTGATCAATGCAGAGATGTAAGCTCCTCCAGAGAGAGACTCCAGGGAAGCATCTAATTTATATGTTCAAAGCCACCTTGCAGAGGCTCCTCTTTCCTTTGGCTCTAGAGAAGCCTGCAGAGACAAGCCAGCTAATTCACATGACTGAAAGTGGGAGCGATGAATCCCCCTCCTCCCCATTCATGTCCCTCTGCTCATATATTATTGTAGTTTCTCAGGGAACACCACTAGTGCAGGGTTAACTCAGGTTACCAAAGATGGAGACATGCAATTTAAAGCAATAAAATCTCTGTGTCTTATTGAATTACATCTCATCAACTGATTAGAGGTAACTTGTTAAGCTTCAGTAACTCAATTGCTTCCAGTCATGTGCATGTACCTTTAGAGGCAGCTTGATTCCTCTGGAGCTGGCCTTCCTTGGGCAAACATGGTCACGCTGCAAACATTGAAGCTGCAGGGAGAGACTGGCTAGTGACACACTCCATGCGGAGATTAGCAGCGAGTGGCTAAAATCCCCCTTGATGGTTTGAAAATAAGCATTACTCAACCTTTAGCCTGGGCTTGTGACAAACCAGCTAATTGAGCTCTGTTACAGTATGGAAGACTGCGCGCCAACTGTTAGCAAGCCTCCACACCCAGACAAGCAAGACACCAGGCACTTCAGTTCATCCATCAGCAGGGATGCAAAACACAGCAAAGGTCTCTAAATCATTGCTTAATTCAAGTTAGAGACTGCTCTGTGTGTGCAGGAGTTCAGCCAGGAACAATGCTGGAGTTACACCTTATGCTAACACTTCACTGAGGACAAGCCCTCCACAGAGAAAGATTAAACTGCAGTGACATACAGTCTCTTAACACTCGAAAGAGAACACCCGCAGGATTTTTAATGCCCTTTAATTCACACCACTAAGTGATTCAGTTTGCCTTTGCTGCACATCCCCAGGTAGCCAAACCTGCAGTGAGGGTTAGTGCACCATGAGCTACCTGTCTGTGATGGGAAAGATGAGATGAAGACCCCTTGAAATCTGAAAGATGGCATATATTTGGCCACAGAACTCTCTCATCCAAATAAGCCAAGGTAATTCAGATAAGCCAAGGTAATTGAAACATTTAATTTCATCAACTTTCTCTTTTTGTTGTTGTTGTTAGAAAAGATGTTCCAGTTCCACAGATGTTTACCTGCACTCAAAACCAAGATTTATGGTTCCTATTACCAGGGTATTAGGCTCCATTTCCACATCAAAACAAGATTTTCTCCTCCATTATTCCCTTAGTATTAAATTGACAACAACAGCAAATGAAGATAGTATTATCATAAACTATCAAAAGTATTTTAATTAAAATGAAAACTAGACACAGTTAAGAAAATGTGTTAAGCAGGATGTCAGCAATAATCCTTGGCCCAAGATTATTAAATGAAATCAAGTGAATTTCTGAGTTCATGCAGAAAGATGTGCTGTCTTTCTAAAACGCACATCTCTTCAAAATGCCCCTTCCCTGGCACACTGTGGGAAGAGTGCTTGCATGGATGTGCTTGTATGGATGTTCTCTACACCTTCAGCAAACCACGTGACTCTCTAAGATGTTCCTTCAATTTTTTCTGCTAGAAAATAAATAAAGATTAGGAGAGAGGAGAGAAATATAAAAACTTTTGACTGAATCTTTTCCTTAAAAATTTAGAATATCAAAGAAACAAAAAGAAAATTAAAAAAACCCCCAAACACCAAGGTGTTTTTGTTATGACAACAGTGATAGACTGTCCTGGTTTTGGCTGGGGTGGAATT